>JANEYF010001348.1:0-124976 GCA_029963845.1 Rhamnusium bicolor
ATACTGATGCGTATTTTTTCATTAATAGAAATACCATCATTTAATTTCATAAAAATAAATGACGCCAAATAAAATATTGGTATTTCTTATTAATAAAGAAAATAGGCATCAGTATTGCCTGTAACTTTATATATTAAATCCATGTGGTATTTAAGATAAATCATGTTGTGTTCTCATTTTTCGTTCTCATCAATAGACAAATTTTAATAGTGATTTAAAGTTTTCTGTTGGCTGTCCTGGCGGTGAGGGCAAGCTAACGCCGCCTTAAGGAGTAATAACTGCTTAAAATTTATACTATAAAAATTATTTATTTTAATTTCATTTTTAAAGACTTCAAGACGCTGATATTGTTTTATTAATAATAGTTTCTGCACAATTTGGAGTTAGTAATAATTAAGGCTGTGCGGCGGGACATAGGAATAAGTATCATAATAAGCGCAATAAAAGAAATTAACACGATAACACACCGCGACACATAACAATGGACTAAAATGACCACAATAGAGTCTCGCGTATGGGAGTGTAGAGAAGGAGGAACGTCTCTTATGGACGGTACGTTCAAAATGTGGTCTGAATTCTGTAAGGTATGTGATGTGGCGCTGATCGTATTATGGGATTGAGTCTGAAGTTAAACACTTACTATATCTCTGAAACTAGCTTCAGATTCTATAAACTAACGAAAACATAATATTATGTAGGTGTTGAAAAGAATTATACAGCGTAAAAAAATAATAAAAATAGTAAAAACAAAATCACGTAGAATACCTCCTCTAAATCAGCGCCACCTATTCTTCCATCGAAAATCCGATCACATTTTTTAACACGGAGACGTTTCTCCTTCTCTACACTCCATAGTCTCGCGGCTTGCTTCACTAAACCGCCGCACGAATTGCCAGCTTTAGTAACAATATTTTGTTATGTTTTATTGCTGTACTATAACCGTCATTTTACATCACTAAGTATGTTAATTTCGAAATAAAACTTATTTAGCTATTTAGGTAAAATATTTTAACATAAAACGCTGATATAGTGGAAAAAGGTCAAAATCATCAAAGTAGGCGGATCTTCTTAAAATGTTGCATACGAGTATAACTTATTAATCTGAATATCTTTCATTACTGTTGTTTTTTATAGAAAATGTACCTGACCAAAAAAGAAAGTATTTTCAATTTCACCTATTGCGAACACACTGTATATGTATTTTTTTTTGTTTTGATATTATGTTTTTTTATGATCTTCACTATTTTATATTTTGCGTTTTCATTATTTATTATATTATAGTTTTTTTAATATTCTGTTATTGTTCCGTTTTGTGTAGTAATTATTGTTATAATATTTTTTTTATATTCTTAACTGTTTTAAAAATAACAGTGTTTTTGTTGCGTTTTATTTACTTTATTTTTTTTTTAATTTATGGCCATTTTTAGTTATTTTATATAATTTCATGAGGTAATAATAGTTATTTTAATCAATGCTTAATTTGATGTGATACATATTATGTATTTATTTATATTGTGATTCGCCTTTCTCTTATTTATTCACTCGTTTCGTATATGCAACGCCTCTGGCAGGGCAAGTTATATCTCTGTTGCTCGTAAGCGGGTCTGTTTACAACTTGTCTGCCAATCAGAACTAGCGAATAACCGCCGTTTAATAGCCTATCACAATTTTTGGACGTTGGGAATGCGTCTCAATAGTAAATAGTGAACTAAACACTGATTTTACAATACATACTGACTACGGCTACACTGAATAGTGTACAGATTTGCCCATTCATAAATACGTTTCTCAAGGTAAAAGCTACTACTGCCGTTAACTTTATAATCATCAAAGCTTATTTCGTCAACCATTATTATGGATCAGCGTTGGGGGGAGGGGGAGATGAGGTATGGACATCCGTTTAATTTCCGATATCGATCAGTGAAGTTAAGCAACACTGATCTAGTCCGGCAATTGGATGGATGAACGATAGCTCGTCTAACAGTCGGTAGGCTGTCAACAGACAATCCCGGGAAGGCCGCTAGCCTGATGCAGGCGGAGAGGCAAGCCCGGTCGAAGAGACCTACCCAGGAGGTTTGCCTATCTGCTAGCGGTGCAGGCGGGTAAGCCCAGTTGGTGGGTTAGTTGACAGTCGAAGACCGTGGTTCGGAGTCCACGGTAAACTGTAGGTCCCTAGGTAAAAAGGGCCCATTGTGGCCTACTTGCCTAGTAAATTAAGTAGCTACTACTACTACTACTGGGTCGAGTACTACACAAACGTACTCATACATTTTTGAGTACGAATATATTTGAAAAGTAGTTCGAGTACATTTGATAAGAGTACATTGCTCCAAGGAACTCTAATTTTTCGAGTCCTCTTGTACTCTTACAATATGAATACTAGAGTACTCCATCGTGTAATAATAAAATGTTAAAAATATAAAATAAGAAGAATTTAACAAAATATAATCAAGTAAACACTGACGTAGTTTTCCACGAAACACCATATACTGCACTCGACGCCCGTTTCGCCAACCAGTTGGCATCATCTGGAGATGATTAAATCTGAGTTTTGATCATCTCCAGAACTACGTTAGTATTATCTTCGCATCAAAGGTTCCAACCCACTTCAGGAATAATTAAGTAAAACACTGCAGTTGTTACGTTGTTTGGGTAGATATTTAAATAAAGCTGTAAGCTACTAATATCGAAAATAATAAAAGCGAAGACAGGAAACAGAATTTCCAATACGTGTAACACAAAAATTGATTCAGTTTAACTGAATATATGCACGAATTTTGCCATTGTGAGTATAATTTAGAGTACATTTGCAACGATCCACCTTTTGATCGCCCCGTATTTAGCATAAATGATAATTTAAGTTTATTTATAACTGTTAAGGGGCCTAGTCGGGAAAAAGCTGTGTCACTCTCTAGAAAGTTGTTATACATGCACTGCTGAATAATTTTGCTCTTGACTATACCTTCTCTGGACGTTTTATTCACTGACTTCATTGAGATGCGATTCCCGATAGAGGTAGCCACTTCCTTGCTCCATTTGTAGTGACAAAGATACTTATTTTGAAAATTCTTTTTAACCAAATAGTACGGAATAAAAGTTTGAAACTTGCTGAGCATAATTATGAAGATTCATTCTAGACGACATGTATGAATTTTACCTCAAATTTTACCGATTAATATCAAAATTCAGGAGCTAATAACGTTCAAATTTCACTTATATTTAGAGTATAAAATTTCCCTACATAAAGTGAAAATTAATTAAAATAGATAATTACATTTACCCTCTAGTACACTTTCAACTACTGATCCTCCAAATTTGGTATAATTTGACCAAACCGTATGGAAGAAATAAATGTTGAAAAATTACCTTACAAACACTGGTTCGATTAGCCCTCTTAACTAGGCAATTTGCACAATTAAATAGTAGAGTGTCTAGCTAGATAATTTTAGTAAATACCTTTATCGCTAGTGTGCGTGGAAAAAAAGAAGTCGCGAAAAGAAGCAAGATCGCGACTCGAAAATGAACCCGGCTGGATTCGGTCGGACTCGGTTGGGATCGGGGTATATTGGGACTTAAGCACGAGTGTGCAGATTTATTTGGTACCTGAAAATTGATTGATTTATTGATTAGTATAAAATCAATATTGTTTAGTTTTATAGTGTGTGACTTGGTAAGCTTAGATAAGTGTTTACACAAATCCATAGGCTTTGGTGCTACGCATGTAAAATGTGTCTCCTATGGGGAGGTGTAAGGTGCATAAACACTGGTAAATACAGCTACGCCGACGATTTCAGTAAAGGAGAATTGTCCTAAATACAGACATTATGTGCATTTCTTATCTGTGGCGGCGCCGGCGTGTTGATCTGTTGTGTATTGATGTTTTTAACTGTTCTGTAGCGGTATTTTCACCTATAATGCTATTATGTATTATGTTTTCTGTCACCTTTTATCGTCTAGTTTACACCAAGTGCGTCATTTCTCAATTTTGGCTCTTGGTTAAAATTTATGTGTAGTTTGAATGTTAAAACTTCCACTTGTTTGTTTTAATGTTTAAATCATCTTTTTTACTAGTGTTTATGTTGTATTGTTGTAAAAATCCGATTTGTATACTTTTACGCTAATATTGAGAGTTGATATATGTAAATTATTGTTATGAATGAATTTGTTTAATTTTTATGTGGTAAACACAGAACTTTATGGAAAATCGAAATAAATATCAGTAATTATTATACCGTATGGGGACTGTAGGCATGGTAAATGGGAAAACCCAAATATGTAGAACAAGGACAGATTGCTCTCATTATCATACGTTGGAAAAGGACAGAGACTAGAGGCTAATAAGTAAATAGGCATTTTTACAATTCTTATTATTAACGAACGCATAAAGTCAAGAAGATTACAGCTTCACTGAACGTGACTGAACGTCGAAAGCATGAACAAACACGGTGGGTAAGAATATCGCCAGCTTTTGTTTATGGATTCTTGTTACCACTAATTCAAATTTCGTTATTTACTATCAGCCTCTGTACTTTTCTAACATGCGTATGAGATGAGAGCAATCTGTCCTTGTTCTACACATCTGGTTTTCCCCATTTACCATTCTTACGGTCCCCATACGGTATAACCTGTTTGTAGTACATTACAGTACGAACAATGGACATTTCCCACATATTTATTTTATTTGCTTATTCGATAGTATTTATAAATATGAGCTCACAGGAGTTTTTCCGGATTTTTTTGAGCCCCGGAAAGGGGTTAAAAAAAATAAAATTTTGAATTTTAGTCTTGTGGCGTTATCCGACTAGGTTGAGGGCGAAAACAACACAGCGGTGCGACGTCGCATCGCAGAAATCGACGACGTCGTAGAAATTTGCGATGCGACGTCGCTTAGTACAAATCCTGGGCGAAACCACAACACTGCGGTGCGACGACGCATCGCAAATTTCCACGACGTCGTTGATTTCTGCGATGCGACATTGCACCGCAGTGTTGTGTTTTTACTTATGAGATCGGGAATGATTCTCTCAAGCAACGCACGCGCAAATCAGGGAAGTCTGGTGGTCTTTTATACGTGATTTAGTCTGCGTGTGTACAAGATTTGGTACATTATTTGGTTTTTATATTTAATTATAACACGCCATACATACATCAAACGTGTCGCTTCTGGTATAGGTCTTATGTGGCCGTGCAACGTTCATCGCATCGCATTGCGGTGCGACTTCGTTTTTGCGACGCGTCGTCACACCGCAGTGTTGTGGCCTGCAACAGCCGTAGGACACGTATTGTGCGGTCCACATCTCACTAGAAGCGTTTTTCTCTGCGATGACGTGGCGATGGAGTTTTAACGTTGCGTCATCGCATCGCCGTGCGACGTCGTTTTTGCGATGCGACGTCGCACCGCTGTGTTGTGTTTTCGCCCTTAGGCACCAAACACAAGTAGCCAGTGAAAGTGAAGACGGTACCGCAGTATTGCCTGTTTTATGTATTGTTTGAAGACGTGATTGGTGATTATACAATTATAAACACAACTATAACAATTCATTCACATAGAATTTTGTTACCTTAGTACGAAGAGAAAATTTTATTTATACAGGGTGGGCAAATTTCGATGTTTGTATATTGTAACGTGGTAACTGTAAGAGATACAAAAAAATGGAAGACACATTCTCGATCTCTTTTTTGAGACAAATTCACTGGTGAAAACAAAACTTTGCTATCGTCTTTTGTTTTCGAGTTATAAACAAAATTTCGCTTTTTCGACTTTTAGACACATATCTTGGTTGTTTGTAAAGTTATTAAAAAACAACTTTCAAGTTCTTCAAGCACTTTTTTCTGTATAATACAGTGGTGTCGAGAAAATATAAAAAAGGTGCAATTTCGAAATTATGGCATAACGTTGTATTTTTTTTGCATGTAGTTCAGACTGTTATGAAAAGGTGTAATTTATGTATCGAACATAACGGACATCAGTTTGAACATTTACTTTAATAGGAATTTTTATTTTGTAATGTATTATAAAATTAGATATATAAATATATGATTTTTTGGACTTGGCTTGTTGAAGGACCCACAATTAATGATATTTCCTTTTCACCTTATAAAAATATCTTTATTAGATTGTCTTCTTTCTCGATAACGATTGAAATATATTTTGGATGCAATATCACAATTGTTATTAGTTTGAATAAATAAAGCATTCTAGCATATCATAGGTATTTCACGTAATTTTTTGTAAGACATCTTTACTTTTATGATTAAATGGGGTGTAATTATGACGGAAACAAAATTGTGATTATGTAATTTACTAACAAACAAATAAACACTGTCATAGATGACGCACGCCTACTTGGAATAAACATAAAAAAAACGCAAAAAAGTAATCTACTAAAAGATTATTTTCGCTATTAAATACTTTGCATCAAAAGCGACCCCACATATATAGTTTGAAAGAGAAAAAAATTTTCTTTTTAAGTAAACCATAGCTAACTATGATTTCTATTTAAAAAAAATATAACTTTATGCCATAACTCGAAATTGCACCTTTTTTTTTTAATTTTCTCGTAGTCAATGTATTATACAGAAAAAAAGTGCCCAAAAAACATAAAAGTTGTTTTTTCATAACTTTACAGGCAACCAAAATATTGACATGTGTCTAAAAGTCGAAAAAAATCGAACTTTTGCTTATAACTCGAAAACAAAAGACGATAACAAAGTTTTGTTTTCGCCAGTGAATGTGTCTTCCATTTTTTTTGTATCTCTTACAGTTACCAAGTTACTCAATATAAACATCGAAATTTGCCCGCCCTGTACCTGTTTTAAAACTTCGACATTTAAATATTAAAAAAAAATCAGCAGAAATCCAATTAGTTAGGTTATGTTATAGTTTTATTCTACGTTGCTGTTACGGAATTGACGATTGAAAACAAATTTTAATTAATTATTATATCCATTTTCATTTATTACTTGCTTTTCGTTAACTCACAATGTAGTTTTTTCCAGAATGTTTGTCTTTAATTCTTGCATGTTTCATTTAACACACTTCCTGACATAACCAATTGATGAAATTTTGCACAGTTAATTAGGTCGGATGACAATACAATATTTCACCATTACTTTTGCAAATATCCCCACGTAGGGGGCGCGGGGGTGAAAATGGAAAAATCTGCAAAAGTATGATAATAATTTAACGTATGATAATAATTTAATTAAAGTATGATTAAGAAGTAGAAAATAAAAAAAATTAAAACTTGCTTTTCTTAGTCGTAAGTACTAAAAAGTAAAAAATAATTTCTTTGCCAAAAAAAAGCAAGGCGTGCACACTTTGTACAATCTGCGTACAATCATACAAAGTGCGCACGCCTTCCTTTTTTTTTGTCTTTTTTTTTCAAAGAAATTAATTTTTACTTTTTAGTACCACCAAGAAAAGCAAGTTTAAAAAAAAATATATGTATTTTTTAACTTTCACCTGATTGTGATGATTTTATTTGAATAGTATTGGAGCGTGCATTTTATTTAAAAATCGTAAAATATTTCACCGTTTTAAAAAGAATTTAATTTATAAATAATGACTAACAATAGTAATTCAGTAACAGAATCATTTTCTTCGCAATTCATTAAGTGAAATATAAATCTTAAGAACGACCAAAAAATGCACAATTTTTGAAAATACCTATAATGTATATAATACATACAAGTTTCAAAATACGTAAATAGTTACCTTTTATTTTGTATCCAAATTAAAATAGTCTTGAAAATGTTTGATATAACACAAAAATTAATGTACAAATTCACAAAGTTGTTCAAAATCACAAATATTCTGAAGAGTTTTCAGCTACCAAAACAATACTTAAATAAAGAAAATATGGCAACACAGGTCGGCCATATCACAGGGCGCATTGTTTCATTGGTTGATTAATTGGCGGCAACTTTAAATTTATCCAAACTTTTATAATTTTTTTTAGTTAAATTTTTTTTCCAACCATCTATGGATACTGATTACATAAGTAGTGTAGAATCATATACAATAAAAATAAATCCAACTTTTAATATAGTGGGAATTCCCCATTATACAGTATTTTCAGTTTATAATTAACCCTATCGTTTTTCCAGTTTTTAGCAGGAGATATACGTTATAGTTTTTGTGAATACTCTCCAGTTAGTATTATTAGTTATAAACCAATAAAACTGGTCGCGCTCAGCTCAAAAACAAATCAGATAAAAAATAGGTTTATTTCTGATTTCACCTGCCCACATCAAAGAGATTTTATATTTGCCCTCAGAGCTAGTTGGGGCATTATTTTGAATAACTGTCACATTTTTACAAATTAAAGAATTTGAATTTTGTAGAAAAACCCGAAAGTTATTCATTTAGGTACTTCGAATACATTTCAATTTGCAACGAGTACATATACAGTATGTTTGCAAATATGCACTCGAGTAAGGATACTCGAGTAAATCAAGTAATCGAGTACCATTTTCGAGTATTTGTATTCGAGTAACGCTTCTGTTATGAATCTGTACTAACCGTGGTTGTATAACATATCTGGGTCAAAAGTATTTAATTTAAAAAAAGGTGTACCAATGCTGATGCCGAATAGTATCAAACAAGAGGATTAATTATTAATAAAGTATTTTATATACTAATGAATAAATTCAAGAAAGCGACATTTAAATATAAATTTAAAATTCAGAAAGGCAAGTTGGAAATGGAGATAAAAAATTATACTTACTAAATTGCAGCAGCATTATGCAGAATTTAATCTGAAATTGGAGTCTCCACCATTAATTTTTTTAATCATATTTTTTGTGTAGAAAATAATGCCACAATCAGCAACCTTCTTTAATCATATACGGAATTATGTAATACAAAGCACAAATAATAATTTTAAGTTATAAAATGAAATGAATAATCATATTATATCGAGGGCTTTTTCTCGAGACATGAAGTTATTCGTTTAAAGATGCTGAACCACAGTGTACTTAAATATATGACAATCATTTCATTTCTCGAATATAAAAATCCGTAAAGGATAGCATATATAGTCCATAAAATAGTAAACGGTTTTATTTGAAAAGAATTCGTAAGAGCAAGGGAAGAATAGTGTAAGACTGAATTTTATTTGTTATATACTCGTAAAATTTACAGAAGCGTCGTTTTAATAATTTCCGCCGTGCTAATATCAAAAAACGAGTGAATGATGTTGTATTCTATATCATAATAAAAGGAACACGTAAAAGTAGACAATTTAATAAAATACTGAACACAAAATAAAATTATGTTTGATTTTTACAAGATGTATTAGCGACGTAAATAATTTCATTGACACCTAATTATATACATATTTGTTATCATATTATAACACACTTCCTCGCTCTCAACCATCCCAATTTCGGTTATTTTTATACTAGATAATATGATGCATGTAATGTGCATATTATCTTTTATAATTCATTATTCTCGTAACAAATAACTGGAAGAGTAGTAAAAGTAAATAAGTTTTATGCATACCTTTAATAAGTATTTTGTAAACATAAAATGTCTTTAGCATGCTGTTATTAAATTTTTTATTCAATTTCATGGAAAATTTGATAAAATTGAAGAATCTATAGTTAAAATATTTCCGTTTATATAAAGTTCACCCTGTATATCTTGGAGTAAAAGTTTATTCTTTTTGTTTCATCTTTTCAAAACAAAAGGTTCAAAGAAAGGATAATTATTTTATTTATTGGTGGGCACCTTTTAATTGTCGGAACGTGAGTTTTTATTATATTTTGGGCCAAAAAAGAAGCTTCTTTGGTAATATTTATTAAAACTGTTCCCATTGATTTATTAACGATGTTATGACATTGTTATAAACTCTCCAACTTGACGGAATAATGGTTTTTATTTCTGTACTACACTACGCTTATTGTATCGATTTATGAAACATTGTATGGCGAGTTTGGGCGCTTATTGATTTACCTCGTAGGGTAAAAAAGTAATATAATTAGTGTAATTACTGTGACATGCCTATTTTTGTAACGAACTTTAGTGGGGAACATTAATCTAATAAGGTACACTTAAATTTTAATGGAGCTGCTTTAACGCTGGAGGGTTTTTGGCTATGAAATTTTAATCCGTTTGATATCTAACAACGAAGGTAGTAGTAATTCTATTTGTCGCAGTAATCTTCAATTTAACTTGCGATTATTTCACGAACATAATAATATATTCTTGAGCAGTTTGGGTAGAAATTTTTATAAAAAAGGTGTATATTTCCCAAATTAAAATCTAAGGTAATTACATCACCAAAAATATTGTTAATGTTTTATCCATTAACGTATAATGAGGATGCCTTTATATTAGATCAAATACCAAATAAATAGAATTAAATGTCGCACTTAAACAAGTAAATTCTTATAAAGGAAATGTGGAAGTTGTATCTCTTGTATCCAAAAACAATTTATTTTTCAATATAATAGTAGTTGATTACAACCAACGTTGAAATGGTAAGAATCGATAAAGAATATTTTCAGCATTGAAGAAAGACATGCTTCATATCACTCGACTGCTGCGCCAAACAGTCCAATTTACGAAAAAAAAAAAAGGAAAACAAATTGTCAACATAAATCTTCATATTTGGTAGTAGCTGTTTTTGTTTAAGGATGCAATAGAACCGAGATATTGAAAAAAGTTTTGGCGTCATATTGTCAATATGGCGGCGGACATTCTACGAATATACACAATTAGTATGTTATTAGTAGAAATCGGTAAGTAGCGGATAAATGACGTCAATTCCAAGGTTGACGCTAGGTGATGCGTCACCGCGTAATTAGTTTCATGCATATCGCACAATATCTTACCTTGTGGTTATTTGTTCGTGTTTAGTAACATCCAAAGTTAATACGAAGAGTGCTGAAAGTATTGGTGAAAGTGACACTAACACACACATGTACTATTTTTAACAAGCGATCACAGGAATAAAAGTATATTAGGTACTATTATTAGTGCATTTACTAAAACATTTGCCACATTCCAGCTGCAAACATTGGTAGTTTCATCTACTCTAATCCAGACGTATTTGATATACAGTTCAGAATCACATCGCTGTGATAGATATTTTGTTCTTAGTGTCGTTTCCGATGACACATGAACATTGTATACTGCCCACACAGACACTTTTTATGACTGTCTTAAGAAATGTGTCTTAATGTTTGCTTGTATGTTGCACGAAAGTAGTTTTTTATAGTTTGTGCAATATAATTTTGATCCGTTAAATTGCACCTCTGAGAAATCACGTAATCCAACAAGTTCACTTTATCCTCTGAAAGAATTGAACAAGACTTTTAAATAGGTTAACCTCCGTTGTCTTTAATTTCGCATTGTTTGCGTATCAACGAGTTATTTACATAGAGTTTTTTATAAGTACTGCGTATTTAAAGTGTATTCAACATGGGGCAGTGGGCGTAAACGTCACGGCCAAGGCAGACCACGTATATCTATGCATTCGCATTGCTGTTGGACATTTAACAAGCATCCCGTCAAGATGACGGTCAGTAAGTAATAGTTTTTTATAGCTACAAACCGTCCAGTTACCTGATAAAAGCCTTTAATGTTTTGTTCCCATTTTTTATCAGAAAAGACATATTTTGCATAGTACATAAGAATATTTTAGCATTTCGTATTCTTTAGGAATGTTTCATTAGGTCTTTACATTATCTACGTAAGTCGTTTCTGAATTTTTCGCTACCTCCCGATCTCTGGTTATACCGGGTGTCAACGAGATCATATATCAGCCCGCCATTTTTTTAATTGGAATAAAATTTTCAAATTTAAAACTCACGTACGAGAAGTAAATGGGCGTATCTTGACTAACATATATTGTCAATACCACTTCCGGTTTCGCCGGAAGTGTCATTAGTTCTGAATTTTTAAATAGCACACCCTGTATATTTTAACATATTCTGATTATGCATGAATTATAACGATTCCCTATAGGGAGCGAAAAAATAGAGGTTATTATTTGAAAAATATTAGTAATGGTCGCCCAAAAAATAAATTACACCGGCACAACAAAAAAGTTGTTTGTACATTTGACGCCACCTACCTCCCGACATGTATTTCGACCCGCTGAATCCGAATTTGAGGTCAGTTTGGACCGTACACCCTCAAATATCGAGTAAATTGAAAAACCGTAAAAAATGGCGAAAATTGGGTGTTTCGGTAATAAAAAAAATTTTGTGAATCTAAACCAAGCCTAATTTCTCTATGTATCTCGATCCGCTGAATACGAATCGAAAGTATATTTAGACTATAAGTCGTTTTAAATCTAAGTAAATTGTAAAAAACCTCGAAAATTGCTAAAAATGGCAAAAAATTGTGATTATGTTGATGAAAAAATTTTCATTCTGTTTATACGTCATTTTTTATAGATTTTACAATTTTTCACATTTTCAGATTCTAAACTTGTATTTTATGAATAAAAAAATACAAGAAACGTATTTAATCGTGTTTCATAGATTTTTTTCAATTTTTTCAACTGCAATTTTTTGCTATTTTATCGGTTTTTTGCGATTTTGAGATTTTTGAGGGATTAATGGGCCAAATATATTTCAGATTCGGTTTCAGCAGGTCAAATTACATAAAATCCTCTTCGATCCGGGTCTACAAAATTTTTTTCATCAACATAATCACAATTTTTGCAATTTTTAGCAATTTTCGAGGGTTTTTTACAATTTACTTAGATTTAAAACGGCTTATGGTCTAAATATACTTTAGATTCGTATTCAGCGGATCGAAATACATAAAAATTAGGCTTGGTTTAGATCCACAAAATTTTTTTTATTACCGAAACACCCAATTTTCGCTATTTTTTACGGTTTTTCAATTTACTCGATATTTGAGGGTGTACGGTCCAAACTGACTTCAAATTCGGATTCAGCTGGTCGAAATACATGTCGGGGAGGTAGGTGGCGTCAAATGTACAAACAACTTTTTTTTGTGTGTGCCAGTGTTATGTAATCAAATTAATTTATAGCTCTAAGATAATTTAAATTGTTTGCTTAAGATATTAGCTTATAAACATTTGGAATTAAATGCCTTCTACAGAAGAAGCTATGTGTCCTCTGTTTGTTTTCCTGCTACAATACATCATTATTCATTAACAATGGTGGAACAAGTACTAGACGTTATAATTAGATATTATATACGTACACACTGAAATATGATGATAACAGTGACAATGTATTGTCGTTAACTAGGTAAGCCTATTAAATTTCGGGCATTTTCCATGATAGCTGTCCTGCAAACAATGTAAATTGGAATTCAGCAGTGTACTATTCAAGTCCCGCATCATTAAATGGTCGTTCTCGAAACCGTTTTCATGCTAATATAGTGTATTTCAAACTTATTTGCATATAAAACATGTCGGATTCTTTGACGGCGGTAAAAGGGTCAGAGAAGCCGACGTTTTTTATGTTGCAAATAAGTTTGAAATAAACTGTACACACGGACACTATTACAACGAAATGCCAGTTAAGTGTATTGCATTCGTCTATAAATAAACAGTTTTCGTTGTTATAGGTAAATATGGCGTCTGAGGTCGTTAATACGTCTCAAATTAAAAATGATATGGGTATATCTTATTGCTTAGTTTTTTTTCATAATTCATGAAGAGCTTTGCAGCTACCATGTTAGATTGTTATCTCTTGTTGCACTTAACGATATTGGTGCCCGTTGTCCCCACCCCATTTTGAGGTGATGTGATTTGTTTGAACACTTACGAGTTTTAAAAATATTACACAAATTTTTGTACCGAATGTTCAGATTTTCTATGCCAATTTACATTTTCAAATAAAGTTTATGGATATTTGTTCAGTGGAGGCCATATAGACCAGCTGAATGTAAAACCAATCTGCCTGCCTAAAGATCGGCGGTTGTTATGGTGTGTTCGTGAAAAAAATATATTAACTGAGATAATATCTAAGTGACTGGTCTGTGATCAACTTTTTAAATGGCTAACCGAAGATAACACGATGAAAATTCGGTTAAGTGAGTTTGTTAGTTTGTCAAGGTCTGCAAACGTTATTTCTCCATTGTAAAATGTGCGCAAATATTTGCAGTTATTTGAGTTGTATTGTGGGAATTTTGTTGCCCACATGATATGTCATTGGTTTAATTTGCCATAAGACTAGAAATTCATTCATTCCATCGCCGTTTAAGATACTGTTTTAATAATTAGCAAAAAAAAATTTTCAACGTTATTATTTTTTTCATTCCACTCTATATTTTAAACTTTTACCAAGAAGAGGAAATCTAATTTATTTTTATTTTTAAATTATTCTACCCTACGAGGAATTTCCACTATATAATTTCAATTATCCTGTTCTCTGAAACCATCAACGTTTATTACATTGGAGTTTACTAGTATTTAGTTACTTTGCATCCTTTAAATGAGCTGTCCAGACGAAGCTAAAAGCAGAAACACGTGTCGGCAGATGTTTTAAAGTTTTTAAAGTGAGTGTTCAACTGGTGAGTACCTTCTGTTTTATTTATTTTTGGTTTTACTAAACAGAATAGTTGGAATTAAAAATAACATTATTGGGTCAGTCACACTGAACATACTGTGCATATTATCTTTTTGAAATCCAAGTTTCAGCGTTTTGGCATATACCCGGAAAATAATTGTTTAAAAAGATATATGTTGTACTTATCTATGATAAGTTTTGTAAAAGTAGTAAATAATAATTAGCAAACAAATTTTTCCTGGTTATTATTTTCTCATTCCACTCTATATTTTATTATACATATAACTAAGAAATAATTCAGTCAAAAGGCAACGCAACATGGTGGTTATTCAGAAATAAGCGGAACATTCGTGGAAATGATAGAAGTTTCACCAATTAACTTTTGCGTCAATAAATTTCCTTTAAATCAATATAAAATGTTTTTCATCTTACGAAATGCTGGTGTAAAAGTTTTAATTCGTTTAAGTTAAATACTGAATTTTATAAACAAATGTTCGAAACAACTTTATCAACAACCTCCTGAAAGTTTGCGTTTAATTTTAAAACTTTATTTAAATACATCGCACGAAAACTCACTTAGAAATTTAATACTCAACGAGGTAAATCACGAAATTGTATTAATGAAAATATGAAAAAAGTTTGTCATAATCAACTTTTTGTGCGTGTTTTGTGATGTTTCGTTACTATAATTGACGTACCTTTCTATTATCTAATAGAAGTATTGCACTCGAGCGTTGCTAACTGCAAATAATATTGCTATTATTTGCTTAACACTAGTTTTCCACAAAACACCAAAATATACTGCACACTAACGCGCATTTTGCCAACCAACTGCTTTAGTCATCAGTGCATTTTAATCATCTCCAGATGATGCCAAGTTGGTTGTCGAAACGCGGGTCGAGGTCAGTATGGTGCTTTGGTGTTTTGTGGAAAACCACGTCAGCGTTAACTTCAATCGGAAGCTTAAACCCACTTCAGGATTAATTTGCTTAAAATTGTTTTTTTTATATAATAAACATCACACCACAGATTACACAACCCCCGAATCCAAAGCTACATGGGGTTGTGTTCTTGTGAGTGGATCCTTGTGAGCCTTCCACTGCGGCTATCAGCAAGCCTATTGTGGGTCATTCCTACTTATACAGTATTGGGGACCGTAAGCAAGGTAAATGGGAAAAAACCAAATGTGTAGGACAAGGACAGATTGCTCTCATATCATAGTGTACATCATTTGTATCTTTATTTTGGCGGTTGGTCGCTGGCCGATCTCCCCACTTCACACAATACGCGCACGAACAAACAAACAAACAAACGGTGGGTATGAATATCGCCAGCTTCTGATTATAGATTCCTGTTACCACTAATTCAAATTTTGTTATTTACTATCAGTTTCTCTGTCCTTTTCTAATATACGTATGATATGAGAGCAATCTGTCCTTCTTCTACACATTTGGTATTTTCCCATTTACCTTGCTTACGGTCCCCATACTGTATTTCATCCGACGAGTTCAGTTTCTTGATGAAACTGACAACTTTATTGGGTGAGAGTGTCCAAATCCTTTGGCAGCAATTGCCCTTGGCGAAATATTGAGACGTGGTTTCTATTCACATCGAGACAGGTACCTATAGCGCAGGCAGATTAGCAGAAAAAGCGGAAAAAGTTAGGGAAAAGTTGAATTTCTGACAGATGTTATTAAATATTTAAAGGGCTGACCACATTGAAAAATTATCCATTTGAGAGCGTTAAGCTCTCGACGACTGGAAGGCAAGACAAGCAAATAAATGAATTAAGAAAAATTTTTCTTAATAAAACAATGGTCAAAGGACTGCCCTCAGGAAGTAGATTTTTGATATTTTCACGAAAAGTACAAAAAAAAAAATCCGAAAATAATGTGATTTTGGATGATTTTAGAAATAAAGTAACTGGACATTTAAAAAAAACGCCTGAGGGTAGTATATTGAACGTTTGTCAATCAAAAAAGACAATATTTTTCCAAAAAAAGTAACCATGTTAGTCATGGGACGTCGAGATCCGAACCTCTTACCGACACCAAATTACTATGCTGAATCCTAGCACCCTCAACAATATATCTTATTTTTGACGAAATTTTCTAGAATGGATTTATATTTCATTCATGAAAGTGTTTGTAAACTTGTAAAAATCATCATAAGAAAACATTTTTTATATTAGTTCTGAGAAGCTAGAGTCCATGTAAGAAATGTCTAAAACTGAGGAGTCCCTCCTGTGGGACCGCTTGCTTTCTTTGCCATCTTAAATTAAAGGTGGCAGACTTCAATTAATTAAATCCATTATATCTCGGAAAGCAATAGTTAGATTTAAATGATATTTGTTTTTGATTGAAGGATCAGAAAGGGCCCTATAATTTTTGTTCTATCAAGTGTTACAATGTTCCTTTTATTTTCCTAGATATTATATAGTATTAGTTAATTGTATAAAAAAATCACATTTTGTTGATATGTGCTACGTAAGGTGTATTAGTTTAAACCAATATACAAAAACAAATATTTAAATAACAAAACAAATTTTAAACACATGAAAATAAATAGGAAATGTCTTGGGTAACTAAAAATCATTTAGAAGAATATCTTCTGCAACTTTTGTCGAATTATGACACGATAATCCTTTGCAATTTTTGCGCAGACTGCTGCAATGAAATATTGTGCAAAGGCAATGCTTCTCGCACGAATCTCTACACCTACAAAAAAACTGTCATGAGTTGCACGGGTGCTGACATTTTGTTGGTTGGTAATAGAAAAATATTGACTGTTATGCAAAAACCAACTCCATTCTAATGGGTTAATATTAACATTACCATTCCAGCTAAACTTGCAAATATACCCGACAGCTTCCTTGGTCGGTGGTAAATTACATAAAAATTTGCACTTAAACTATGCCTAGCTGTCCATTTTTGTAACAACTCTTCGTTCAAATCAGTGCTAACACCATCTGTGTACATTTTCAAAAATATTGTTCCTCCAATAGATTCCAACCTGGCTTTATCCACATTGCGGCAGTTAAATAAGGAAATTTCACTTAGGATATCATCGCATTTTTTCAGTATTTTGAAAAATCGTTTTTTTATCTATTTTGTAGAGATATCACGTCGTATCGCCACCTGTAAATACATGTGTAAATGGTAGGTTCTTGTTGATATTTAAAGATAAGTTTTCCTGAATTTTAAATACATATTTGTAAATATTTATTTATCCTCAGATTTAGATGCTTGCATATAAAAGTTATTATTCCACTTTTCTGCAAAAGTGAATAACATAATAATAAATATAGTTTAAAAAAACTAAAAACACGTTTTTAAAGCACTTCAAACTAAAAAGTAAAAAATAATTATTAATGTAAACTGAAAACAATAATGAACGAAAAATACTAGTATTATTGTGAAAAAAAGCGTGGGTTGCTCGATATACGAAAAATATGGCACAAAGCGCCCCACGCTTTTTTCACAATAATACTAGTATTTTTCGTTCATTATTGTTTTCAGTTTATATTAATAATTATTTTTTACTTTTTAGTTTGATGTGCTTTAAAAGCGTGTTTTTTAGTTTTTTTTAAACTATATTTATTTTTCACTTTTTAGTTTGATGTGCTATGAAAGCGTGTTTTGTAGTTTTTTTATTAAACTATATTTATATTGCTTATTGATGCTGATATTATAACATATTACGATCCGACAGATATTTCTGAAAAAAAAAAATATTTTTTTATTTCAGCCATGGGATTTGAACTCACGCCCGAGGAGTCCGTCGTTTCGCGTCGACTAAGACTTGCCCGCTCGACCAACGACTGAACTGAGAATCTTTGAATATACTTACAATATTAAGCCTCTTGCTCACACGCAGAGGATACGTGAGGAAAGGACTGGCGATCCTGATCAGGATAATGATATAAACTTATCAAATTATTGTATTGTTACCGGTTCTTCGTAAGTGTACAAAGTTTCAATTAAATCTGTCCGTTTAAAGTGGGTCAAAATCGAGTCCAAAGAGTCGGTTACAAACAAACAAACAAACAAACAAGCAAGCAAGCAAGCAAACATACAGGTGAAGCTAATAAAAGCGTGTAAAGAATATCAGGATCTGTAGCTTCGACTATGACGTCCGCTGTTTCAAATCTTTTTAAATAGTAATAATGACACTTGCGTCATTTGGAGCTTGAATAAAGAAGATTTTTATAACACATAATTCATCTATATTTATTAGTTTACAGCCGAAACACAGAAATAGTAAATTTAAAATAAAAATCCTCAGTGCCCGCACAAAATACCTTTATACACGTTGTATCAGCTACTTTTAAATAGGAATGCGGTAATGAGCTTATAATGCTTCGAATTTTACGCCTCAGAACGGCTAGACCGGGATGCGTATTTCCTAAATCTAATATTGTGCAACGCAAGTAACGCCTCCATCGACGTATCGACGTTTTATTGGTCAATTCAAAATCCACTCGGTCACAACGTACTGTACTAAAGTATAATAGGATGCAACGCAGCCGCACGCTTACATGACACTTTTAACATTAGGCTCCCAAATACACACACGCACAACGAAACTTGACAAAACCTAATTCATTGCAGCACAACGTGTTTCTTATATGTAGAAAATTGATTTGGGTGCGTAAAGTATAGGTAAGAATAATAATTGCTGAACCCCATTGGAGATATTTTAACCGTTTGAAACACAAAAAAAAATTAAAGCGCCTCGTTCAATTTTAACCACCATTCATTTTTGTCAAATTGATACGGTATACACAAGAGCTACATATAATTTTTTTTATATTCACATGGATACACGAAATCCCTTTTTTGATTTGTCAAAGTGTAGTTCTCAAAGGGTAAAAGTAAAAATACAGCTTTACAAACGAAATAACCATTAAAAAAATCCTTACGAACGACATTTTTATTACGTCAAGTACAGTACAAGGTATTATGGGTTTTTTATGCAGTATTATTATTTAGGTAGGTACAACCTCATTAATGAATTTTAGCATTAGGTATATTGGACATAATGTTTAGAGCCAGGGAATGTCGTCTCTTTGCTGGTCTGCCACTTTGAACTCTTTTGGCACCAAAGTTAGATCCTATGCGAGCATTTCTTCTAGCACGGGCAGTTGGCTGCACTTTTATAATCCTTCCTTGTCTCAATATAGGTCTCTTGATTGCAAAAAAACGTGTCCAATTGACTACCAGTATTGATTTTTTTCAATGAGTTGGTAAACTTTCTGATAAGGTCAATATTGCTCGTTTCACTTTCCGCTAAACTGGAAATTCTATTGAGCTCACATTTCAAATCAGCCACCGCTTTTTTATGTTCCTCGTTAATTGGTTCTACAACAAAAAAAAGAAAGTAGCAAATTATTTTATAAATATTTAAAACAACTTACGTGGATTATTATTGTTTTCCAGATCAATTACAACCTCTTGGGAATTACGAAAATCCTCAGTCAAAGTTAGCTTATCAAGTGGGGATTCGTTTTCCTTATGAAGCATGCTTTTGAAAAATGAGTTGTATCTTTCGCCTGTTGCAAGGTACACAATAATTTGTCTATCAACCTCCGTTAATAATGGGCACGTTAACATACTCAAACCAGTGAAATTGTGTACGGCATATAAGTGTTTACAAAAAGCGCCTCCAGCTCCACTGGCACAGTCACACAATGAACCTTGTACTATCACTGTATAAAATAAAAGCGGATCTGTGGACGAGGAAACCAAATACGTACCATCATCCCCCTCTTTAACCACAAGATTTAACCCATGTTTTTTCAGTTTTAAATATTGTAAATCGTTTTTACTATGTCTGTTACTGGCATATGATATCAAGCGCCTTTTATGATAGTTGTCAAGAATGGAAGCAATGAAGTCTAATAACGATACTATGATGATATTAATGTAAGATAATATTCCTCGCATTCTTCTTCAGTCTGTGCAAGTATAATATATCGAAAATCGATCATTAATTTCCTTCTTTTATCCTTGTTTATCCGATTCTTGGAATCCCAAAGCCACCTCCACACTGCCTGACATATATGAAATGTGCATAAAAGTAAGGTAGCTTGAGAATAGACACTTTGTAATGCATTGCGTTCAGGTGAGGAATCATCTGTCATAAATATCTTGGGCTCTCCATTGCCTCCAAAACCATGAGGGAGTGTGTTGTTTTAATATTTTAAATATTAACCTATAGTTATCCTCATTTTGAGACGTGTGCAGCAAACAAGCGAGGGGAATGCCACCAACCTTACTTACACCAATTATAAATGTAATGACTGTAGACATTTGATCGCATGAGCCGCTTGAATCAACAAAACAAATCTCTTTTGAAAATTCTTGCTTATGTGCGCGTTTTATGATTGGAGTTAAAATCAACATAACAAATGGGTCTTCATTAATGTAGATGCTAACACCACGTTTCTCATATGTAGACTTCCTTTCTTGCAAAATGTCAACTATTGATTTAAAATTTCTGTCGCCATATTTATTTTGTCTGAAAAAAATAATAATTATTCAAAGTAAATTAAAACATATGTATGTATGTATACTTCAAAAAAAAAAATTACCTCCACTCATCGAATATTCTATAAATTTCACGTTCTTTAGGATTCACTTGAGAATCTGCCAACAGTTTAGTTACCTTTGACTCATCGCTCTCTTGATTTATTAGTTTTAGCTCGTGAAAATTCTTTGCAGCACTAGGTGTCATACCATCATTAAAGTAATAGACAACAATGTCCCTTTGTTTCATCGTTCATTCTTAAAAAGCTATATGCTTCTGCAACGCAACGTGTATGAGATGGCTATGTTTATTTGTTATCTACAAATGTGAAAACCACACGTAAATTTAAAATACAAATGTAGTGCTAATGGAAATGGCTGACTTTCACAAAAATCTCTGCAGCATTTTAAAAATTGTGGCATTGTGGCGTTCGTCCATGTGTTCACATTTGATTTTTTCTAGTTTCAAAAACAATAAACAGGTTAAAAACACGAGAAAATCGCCGTCAACAGAAGTAATTCAAGACAAGTACGGACGATATAAATTGCAGTGGTTTCTATTCGTCGTATTATCGCTACATATTTTTTTATATCTACGTGAGAAAGTGTAATAGTATGTTTATTTTTTATGTAAACAAAAAAACATCAGCATATAGAGTACTACAGACTAAGGGATACGATAGTACAATATCTAAACTTACTGTAATTTCAGCAGATAGACCTTTCTTCAATAGCGCATCGTTTCGGATGGTATTTCTGTAAATTTTTTTAATTTTGATATCTATGGAAGCATTACACTCCTTTTCTCGTAGTTTCTCTTTTTCGTTCTTGTTCACTAACTTTGTTAAAATTACTATGATGACATACGTACTTTTTTCGAAACAGCATCTTTTGCAAGTTAACTTGACCACCCATTGAGTTTTGGTTAAAGAAGAAAAATGCTTTTATCCATTCATTGCACTTAATATTAAAATCATCTGCAGTTGAGTCTTCATCACTTTTTCCTGGCAATTTGACACGCAGCACTGCCTTGTAATTGTCCTCACTGCAGTACTCAATTACATCTAATTGCCCATCATTGGACACTAGTTGCTTTAATAAACTGGTTAATTTATCCATTTTACACAGAAATAAGAACAAACGTCGTGTGCGTTGCACAATATTAGATTTAGGAAATACGCGACCGGGATCGACTATCGAGTCGATTGTCCTCAAACCAAATGGCTAAGGTGAACTGGGTTCCAACACTGAGTGATGTGATGTCGATATTGTTTGCATGCATTATCTCTATCACCCTTTAGGTCATATTGAAAAGTAGCTGATACAACGTGTATATTACTTCACCAACTAACCCGAGTTTGTCATTATGCATTGTAAATCGGACTCTTTACGAAAACGTTTGTAAGTGGACGTGTGGCACGCGGTATCTATCTGCCGATTGGTTTTTGCTCTTGGAAGATGCACACATAAGATAAAAGGCGATTCATTCAGAAACTATAAATTAAAAAGCATCGTGATATATTTAAATCAAGATAGATTTTTTACGTAAATAAAATTTTTAATAGATCATTATTTACAGTTCTACTACTGCTGTTGGAAAATAACGTATTCTTATGGCCTGATGCACGGAAAAAAATCTAAACTATATTTAAGACTACTATTTTGATTTCAAAAGGTATTTTATAAGCTCCTTCGAATGAACAAATCCCGGCAAGTTTGGCTGATGAAAAAACGCGGCCACGCAACCATTTCCACTGATATTGCTGGTGCCGGTGGCGGGATTCGAACCCAAAGCTATGATAGAGAGATTTCTAGTCACGCTTGTCATCAGACGCTCTAGCCAATTACCGAGTCGGTCTAGCCTAGGAAATGTATTTTTATATGTTTGATGAGTATGTCACTAAGGTTTCTTAAACAAGTTATCATCCTATTACTTGACAGCTTGTGGGTATCGAATTCTCTTTAATGTTTGGGAATGAGAACGTTTTTAAACAAAAAATCCACGTTACGGAATATTTGTAATAAGAATAAGTGTGTATAGTGAAATTACTTAGAGGAGGTACCATACGTCACGGCGAATCGTATTTAAGTGCTGGCACACTCTACCAGTGTCGTATAAATCAATTCTTTTTTTAAATAAAATAAAACGACTAAGTTTATTGTTTTCATTTATTAATATTGAACAGATGCAATTGAAATAATAATCGCCAATGCGCACTCATGACGTATGATATCTTCTGTAAGTAATTCTATTTTCTTTTGAAAATGTAAATATGTATGTAGATGCCGAACGATCGTTTTCTTTATAGAAAAATTATTCACTGCAGCGTACACGCCTCAAGAAAGAGACTGTTCAACCCAGCCACACTTTTTAATTTACCAACAGAACAATAATTAAGAATTAAAATGCTTTTTTTTTGTAAATAAATATAGTTTAAAAAAACTAAAAAACACGCTTTTAAAGCACATCAAACTAAAAAGTGAAAAATAATTATTAATATAAACTGAAAACAATAATGAACGAAAAAATACTAGTATTACTGTGAAACATATTACGATCCAACAGATATTTCTGAAAAAAAAAAAATTATTTTTTTTATTTCAGCCGTGGGATTTGAACTCACGCCCGAGGAGTCTGTCGTTTCGCGTCGACTGCCTTAGCCCGCTCGACCACCGCGACCTAGCTGACAATCGCGGAATGTACTTACATATTAAGCCTTTGCTCTTACGCAGAGGATACGTGAGGAAAGGACTGGCGATCCTGATCAGGATAATGATATAAACTTATCAAATTATTGTATTGTTACCGGTTCTTCGTAAGTGTACAAAGTTTCAATTAAATCTGTCCGTTTAAAGTGGGTCAAAATCGAGTCCAAAGAGTCGGTTACAAACAAACAAATAAACAAGCAAACAAGCAAGCAAGCAAACATACAGGTGAAGCTAATAAAAGCGTGTTAAAAATGCCATAACTCCCGTAACTGATATGTTGGTTGTATTTTTGCCTTTTTGACTATGTGAAAATACTGTATGGCGCCCTTAAGAAAATAAAAAGTTGTTTATTATTATTTCAAAATTAATAAATTTGGTAAATTTCTGTTTATTCATTTTTAGCTTCCACTGGTAAACTAATATCAAATTTTAATCATACCAGTTTGCAAGTAAAAATTCCATGAAAGAACAAATAAACTGTAGAATTTTAGTTTTACTGTGTATTCGTGAAAAAAATTTTGGAAATTTTTATTGCATTTCTGGACGATTCTCGACGAATGATGATACACAAAATTTCAGACAGAAAGAATTTTCTGTTTGTGTGCCTGTGTTCGCGATAGCAGCCAGTTTTTGAGATAAAGCTTTCAAATTTGGTACACACATTCTAGAGATCAAGGAGGAGATTGAATTTGTTGATGAGCAAAATCGGTCTAAAAAAATATTAGTGACATTCCACCAATGTGACTTTTTTGAAACGTCAAAATGTGACTTTTTTTGAAACGTCAAAAATTACTTTTTATTATAAACTCCACCACACGTCGAGTTTTACTACGGCGAGGAAGGTCTGATCCCCAAGTAATTGGCAGCGGTTTTTTTCAGAATATGTAAGGAACGAAGATAAGTATGTCAAATCTAAAGATATATTTTTTTTTTGGTTAAGAAGAAAATGTTGCATCTTTTTACGAAAAAACCGTTTCCTCATCTCTCATGGTTTATGACAACTTAATGAATGACAAAGAATTAAAAGCAGTCCACCCTATATGCATAATAAAGTAAAATAACCTCATATTTTAAAGAACTCTCTCTTTGAAATATCCTATCCATCAGCACTTTATCTGGAAAAATAGCCGAATGCTTTATGCCATAATCATATTTTATACATAAAAAATTTAACTAACGTGTATACATCTCTATAAAATTACTTTGAGGCAGCCACATTTTACGTAACCTTGCTTAATGTGGTTTAAATGACAAAATCAATAGTGATCTTATTCTCAGACAGCGCCAGATAACTCTTTCTTTATCTAAAATCAAAGAAATGGAATCTATGACATCGAAATTGAACCCGCACAAGAGTAATAGATGATACTTTGTCAAATAGGTCGCACTAAGAAAACATCGAATAATATAAATGTAAAAAAATGTAAGTACGGTCTCCTTCTAGAAACAATATCTGCTTTCTTAAAAGTCTATGAATGTTCCACTTAATTATTTTGAATTTACATACAGAGTGGGGCAATAGTGCGTCGGACCTCGATATCTCGAGTTCTACGATAGCTAGAAATTTTTTAAAAAATTGCAAGTAAACTAGATAAAAAAAGTCTATAACTGGAAATTATTTTCTAACATACAGGGCGAGCCAAGACGAAATTACAGGACTAAGTGCCTTTTTTTTAAATGGAATGCTATGTATATCAGTACATTTTTTGAAGCCACTTTCTAGGCTCTATTCATTCCTATATTATTATTGGCTATCTCCCAACCACTTTGATGTAATGAATTTTTTTGTTGAAATAATGCCATCTGCAGATGGATATTAAAAAAATCACCACAGTCACACTTTTAAGAAAAACTTATGTGAATACCAGTTACGAGACATCTAATTAATGTTTTTGAATCATTTTCATTTCCTAAGAATGTACAGGGTGGCCAAAAATTAGTATTCAATTAAGAACTTTTTAAATTGAGTTTTCTCAATTTTTTCAAATGGAACACCCTGTATATTTTTCAACGATGTGATGTAAAAATGAAAAACGAACATTTTTTGTAAGTACTTCCCTATGCCTAATTGCAACTATTTTCGTTTTATTGAGCAATAATGACAACATTCAAAAATAAACTCAGTAGAAAAAATTATAATAAATGTTCCACATGTTGACCATTTTGCTTGACACTCATCTCTATGCGCTTTTGAAATGAGGTTCCCACTGTTCCTAAAACTGCCGATGTGATAGATCTAAAGGCAGTTATTATTCTTTCCTTCATATTTTGTACTGTTGTTGGTGTGTCTCTATAAACAATTTCCTTCACGTATCCCCATAAAAAGAAATCTATTTTTGTAAGATCTGGGGATCTAGCAGGCCATTTAGTGGGTCCATTTCTTCCAATCCATTGATGAGGGTAGGTATTATTTAAGTGGTCTCTAACTGCATTTAAATAATGTGGTGGGACACCATCTTGCTGAAACCACATCTTATTTCGAATTCTTCCAGGGAGATTTACCAATAATTGTGGCAGATAGTTTTCCAAAAAATGAAGATAAATAGCTCCAGTCAATGTACCATCAAAGAAATGTGGCCCTATTACATGTTCTCCAATAATTCCTCCCCAAACGTTTATAGACCATCTGTGTTGGTTATCAACTTGCATAAAAAAGTGAGGATTTTCCGAAGCATAATAATGGAAATTGTGCCTATTAGCAAATCCATTTTTATGAAAAGTTGCCTCATCCGTGAATAAAACATTATTGAAGAAGTTGACATCAACTTGCATTTTACCTCTGGCCCAATTACAAAATTGTAGGCACTTTTGAAAATCGTCATCAGATAATTCCTGGTGCATTTGAATAAGATATGCATGCAACTTATTTGTTTTTAAGATTCGACCCACAGACCGTCTACTTATTCCTACTAATGAGGTCACTTCTGTTTGACTAACACGGGGATTCTCAACCGTTGCCAGCACCACAGAAAACTCATTTTCTTCGTTCGCAACACGTTTTATTCTTTCACTTTTTTTATATTCGACATTTCCAGTTTCCAGAAATCTGTCGAGAAGGTTTTGGAAGCTGCCAACATCAGGAAGCCTTCTTTCAGGATAACGTTGGTGATAAATTCTATTGGCAAGTAAACAATTTCTGTCTGACTCGCCCAAAACAAAAGTCATGTCTACAAGTTCCGCTTTATTAAAATTCATATTGTAAAATTCCAAATATTTTAAATTTAATACAAATTGTAACTAACGACCGATAAGTGCGATAAATGCTCCTTTGTACACGACAATTTATACCAAACTGAGGTTTTATTGCTTGTCAAATAACGAAAACAGCAAAAAAATGTACAAAAAAACATTACAGTAAAGGACTGGTTAAATACTATTTACTCATTTCAATGGAAATTGTCCCACTAAATGGCCTCATTTTAAAATTGCATAAAGACGTGTGTCAATCAAAATGGGCAACACGTCGAACACCTATTATAAATTTTTCTAATGAATTATTTGAGGGAACCTCTTTTTTAAGTTTATTGTTGAATTTGACACTTATTTATTTATAAAACGAAAATGGTTGCAATTAGCTATAGCGAAGTACTTACAAAAAATGTTCATTTTTCATTTCTACATCACATCGTCGAAAAATATACAGGGTGTTTCATGTGAAAAAATTGAGAAAATTCAATTTAAAAAGTTCTTAATTGAAGAATAAACACCTATTTATTTATAAAACGAAAATGGTTGCAATTAGCCATAGGGAAGTACTTACAAAAAATGTTCGTTTTTCATTTTTACATCACATTGTTGAAGAATATACAGGGTGTTCCATTTGAAAAAATTGAGAAAATTCAATTTAAAAAGTTCTTAATTGAATACTAATTTTTTGGCCACGCTGTACATTTTTAGGAAATGAAAATGACTCAAAAACATTAATTAGATGTCTCGTAACTGGTATTCACATAAGTTTTTCTTAAAACCCATAATTGTGACTGTGGTGATTTTTTTAATATCCATCTGCAGATGGCATTATTTCAACAAAAAATTCATTACATCAAAGTGGTTGGGAGATAGCCAATAATAATACAGGAATGAATAGAGCCTAGAAAGAGGCTTCAAAAAATGTACTGATATACATAGCATTCCATTTAAAAAAAAGGCACTTGGTCCTGTAATTTCGTCTTGGCTCACCCTGTATGTTCGAAAATAATTTCTAGTTATAGACTTTGTAATCTAGTTTACTTGAAATTTTTAAAAAATTTCTAGCTATCGTAGAACTCGAGATATCGAGGTCCGACGCACTATTGCCCCACCCTGTATAGTGAATAAAGTGCATTGTGGCTACTCAGATTTTTAACTAGTTGCATGCAGCCCATTGTGAAATACATAAATCTAAATGCGATTAGTTTACGTAACACGAAAATATAATTTGTTTTCAGATCCTTAATCACTAAAATAGGCGCTTGTTACTCCTATTAGTCCTTTCATAATGAACAGGATCGCTCATACTTAACACCTTTCTAAGAAATAAACCAAACTGATCCTGAACCGGAAAATTACGATTAGGAATGTTAACATCTAAATTAACGAATGTTCCGTCGAGTTTTCGTTATCATCCATTATCATTAAAATCATTATTGTGTTGTTCACGCTGTCTTCTATAAACCTTCTGCAACTGTTGAAGAGCCAAAGCCACCGTGTCATTCCAAATTGATAAGGTCCGCTCCAGCGTTGACTAACAGGGTCGCTGATGTTGGTCAATAACAATGGCCAGTTAACTTTCAGGTTTCGATAGTTTTAAATATTCTCTCATTTATTCGGAATTTGCCCAAAAGTGCTTGGACTACAGGGTGGGCAAATATCGATATTTGTATAGGGTAACTCGGTAACTGTAAGAGGTACAAAAAAAGTGGAAGACACATTCTGGATCTCTTTTTTGAGACAAATTCGCTGGCGAAAACAAACATTTGCTATCGTCTTTTAAAAAGTGAAGATGTCTTACGAAAATTACGAGAAATATGATATGCTAGAATGCTTTATTCAAAGTAATAACAATTGTAATATTGCATACGAAATATACTTCAATCGCTATCTAGAAAGACGACAACCTAATAAAGCTATTTTTAGGAGGTTAAAAGAAAATATCATTTATTGTGGGTTTTTCAATAAGCCAAGAACAAAAAATCAGATATTTACATCTAATTTTATAATACATTACAATTACAAAATAAAAATTCAAATTAAAGTAAATGTTCCAACTGATGTCCGTTATGTTCGATACATAAATTACACCTCTTCATAACACTCTGAACTGCATTATAAATATGAAGATTTGAAATGGAATTCACACAGTCTATAAAGTTTTGTCTGAGTTCATTTATGTCGGTACTGTATAATTTGTATAATTTATCTTTAATGTGGCCCCAAAAGATGAAATCCAGTGGCGTTAAGTCAGGTGATCGTGGTGACCATCTCACTGGTCCGTTACTTCCCATTCAGTTATTTTCAAAATTGGTATTTAATAATTTTGAAACGGTTCTGATATTATGATGTGGTGCGCCATCTTGTTAGACGAACTGATTTCTTACCCCATTAAGGGTAGATTGTCCATAAATTCCTCAATAATTTTCTCGTTTAAGATTTTCTTCATATACGTGATATGTTAAAACAGGATTGCCACGTAGAGCACACCAAACACTAAAACCAAAGCGTCCCTGAGATCGCACGTCAACGATACGGTGAGGGTTAATATCAGACCAATAGTGCTTGTTATGCCTGTTGAAAATTCCTGCACTGCTAATGTTAGGCTTCATCTGTCCAAACTACATTTCTAGAGAAGAATGGATCTTGTTGACTTTTTGACCATACCATATGCAAAACTCTAATCGTTCCTGAACATCAGTTGGTTGCAGGTGATGTTGTTTCCTTATTGTATAAGGTCTGAATTTGTGTGTCTTCAAAATACCCAAAGCTCGACGTCTTGAAATCCCAGACTCAGCTTCAATTTGACGACTTGAAATTGAAGCATTTGCAACCGCCATTGCAATTTAGAGTTATAGAAGTTTCATCAGCATTTTCTTGTAATTTTTTGGCTTGTTAAAAGACCCACAATTAGTGAGAGTTTCTTTTAACCTCTTAAAAAATAGCGTAATTAGTCTGTCTTTCTGGATTGCGATTGAAATATATTTCGGATGCAATAAATCAATTGTTATTACTTTGAGTAAAGCATTCTAGCATATCATATTTTTCATAATTTTTCGTAAAACATCTTCACTTTTACAATTAAGTGAGGTGTAGTTATGACGGAAACAAAATTACTAATATGCAATTTACTGACAAACGGATAAACATTGTCATAGATGACACTTGGAATAAATATAAAAGAACGAAAAAGTAGTCTACTAAAAGATTATTTTCGCTATAATACTTCACTACACATCAAAATCGTCCTCACATATGATATATAGTTTGAAAGAGAAAGAGATTTCCTTTTTTAACTAAACTATGGCCAACTATGGTTCCTATTTAAAAAAATACAACTTTATGCCATAACTCGAAAGTGCACCTTTTTTTAAATTTTCTCGACGCCACTGTATTATACAGAAAATAGTGCCTGAAGAATGTAAAAGTTGTTTTTTCATAACAAACAACCAAGATATTGACATGTGTCTAAAAGTCAAAAAATCGAACTTTTGTTTATAACTCAAAAACAAAAGACGATAGCAAATTTTTGTTTTCGCCAGTGAATTTGTCTCAAAAAAAAAAGAGAGATCGAGAATGTGTCTTTTATTTTTTTGTATATCTTACAGTTACAGAGTTACCCTATACAAATATCGAAATTTGCCCACCCTGTACATTTGCCATTTTTAACACGCTTTTTATTAGCTTCACCTGTATGTTTGTTTGTAACCGACTTTTGGACTCGATTTTGACCCACTTTAAACGGACAGATTTAATTGAAACTTTGTACACTTACGAAGAACCGGTAACAATACAATAATTTGATAAGTTTATATCATTATCCTGATCAGGATCGCCAGAATTAAATAATTTCCGTTCCTCACGTATCCTCTGCGTGAGAGCAAGAGGCTTAATACTGTAAGAACATTCCGTGATTCTCAGTTCGGTCGTTGGCCGAGCGGGCTAAGGCACAAGTCTTAGTCGACGCAAAACGACGGATTCCTCGAGCGTGAGTTCAAATCCCATGGCTGAAAAAAATATTTTTTTTTTTCAGAAGTATCTGTTGGATCGTAGTATGTTATAATATCAGCATCAATAAGCAATATAAATATAGTTTAAAAAAAACTAAAAAAACACTCTTTCATAGCACATCAAACTAAAAAAGTGAAAAATAATTATTAATATAAACTGAAAACAATAATGAACGAAAATACTAGTATTTTTTGTGAAAAAAAGCGTGGGGCGCTTTGTGCCATATTTTTCGTATATCGAGCAACCCACGCTTTTTTCACAATAATACTAGTATTTTTCGGTCATTATTGTTTTCAGTTTATATTAATAATTATTTTTCACTTTTTTAGTTTGATGTGCTTTAAAAGCGTGTTTTTTAGTTTTTTTTAAACTATATTTATTATATTGAATGGAAGGGTCGCTTGTGTTTTACGTTTGATGGTCGAAAGTTGAGACAATAAAATTGCAACCAGTTATCTTATTTTGTAACTGAAATTGTCCTAGACAGGTGAGTTTTAGAATCGGGAATGGTTATGAGTAAATAGGCTTCACTATCCTCAATATCCACTACAGCAATATTCATCAGCTTGCGTTTCGGTACGCGCCACACAATAGGAATTATACTATTATTAAAATATATTTAAAAGAAAACAATTTTTTTTGCTTTCAAAAATAAGAAATCGTTAGTCGGAGCATTTTGTAAAAAACCATTCATTTGTTTTCTAATAAATATTTTAGTTTTTTCTTGCGTTGCATCCCACTGATTCTGTTTTAAAAAATGCAATTAATGTTGGTAACTTCGTTATATCTACATTATTCTTTGACAGTGTGCTTCTAGGCATTGAGTAAACTGACCACAGAATGGACGATTTCATCGTTTTTGACTTTTATCGAAAATTGTCGATAAGAGAGTCTCCGTGTAAACTTTTACTTTCTTGTCACAACACCAATTAACACATAAGATTTTTCTTTTTTTTTTAGCGTTCCTTGGATTTACGTAGATCAGTGGCCGCCACAATTTCTGGAGGAATATCGTTTTCTTATCTGTAATAGTCCTGTTTTTTTTTTGTTTTGTTACATGACAACCATTTATACATTACTTGATTTAGATTATTTGCTTTAATCCAAAACGCAGTAATAGATAACAGGCGTCCAATTGACTTTTATTTTATTTTGATATTTTAAAACACTTTTAATATCGATTTTTAATAAATATAAGTTCACAACCGTAGAAAAAATATTCGATACTTGTTTGGTTTGGGCTATTGCAAAATTCACAATTAGGTACACATTAATCAACGTTTGATAAAATTATAGTGTTTAACATTCCTTTATGTGTTTACTTTCTTTTCCAAAAATTTTTCAAAATCCTATTTAATAATATAATTGTTATTCCACGCATGTTCATAAATTTTTTGTTTTTGAAATTCTTTCCTAGCATAATTCTTATATTCAACGAGCACAGCACATTGGAAGGTCTAGGAAAAGAAGTTGCCAAAATTGTATGTCTCACTAGGTTATTTTAGACAATTTGTATAATATTTGCAAACATTTTTTTTTTTTTAGAATTAGGTGAAAAATATGTCGACAGATTTCCAAATTTTGTCAAAAAATATTGTAGTGCAGTCAATATGGTGTAAAAATTCCCTTGACCTGGGCAAAATTGCAACACAAATGATTCTTTTTGCATTCTATTGTGAAAAGTGTCTATTTTAACATATTCAAAATCCCCATTAATCCCGGTGCAGGAAATCAGTCAAAATCCAAGATTGCGGCTGAATTTTGTATTTTTCATTACAAAATTTATAACTGTGTATAACTTTGTATTTATAAGGTGTAATTTAGCAAAAATGTTTAAAATACAAAGATAAAAGCATAAAATGGGTATTGAATAGGTAAGAAATTGCCTATTATACATTAGAGAAAACTTTATTACACACTAGACTTACAAGAAAAAAAAACTATTATTTCAAGTATGGGTTATTTTCCTTTATTGAAAAAAATTAAAATGATTTGGCTGTTTTTTCACAATTCATCATAATCTTCATCTCTACTTTCCATTTCTTCATCTTCTATTCGCTGCGGACTATTTTCACAATTTGTTTCTCGACACTGACCACATGAACTGGTACATTCCAAACCATTCTTTCGGCAACTACATTTCATGGCACTACAGCCGGTTTTGCAGTTACATCTTACTATGCGTAATATACTTTCAGGTGCTGGTGGCAAATCCATTTTTTTCGGTACATACATATTATCATGTATACTCCATCCCCACTCTGTTGGGTTCAAGCCTTCTTGCATTTGCTTCCATATACAAATTTGCAAATATGCACGGAGGCTATGGTACTTGACAGCTGATTCCGTTGGGGGAAGGTTCTGTGGCTGAACGAAACATTTTGCCTTCGATACTTTATCAATAATAGTTCTATACCTAAGTCTATTTAGTGTATCATCTGGATTTCCACCAAAAAAATACATACCATTATCTTCTTTCCAAATTCTTCAACCTGACTGGGATTAAGGTTTGTTGAGCTGAACGATAGTGCAAGTTCACGAAAGTATTGATCTTCAACAACACGTTTGAAAACTGATTGCTTTCTAATATGGAATATTCTGGAGGTGCTGTCACATCCTGTATACGAATGTATAAAGAATAGACTGTTCGCTAAGTCATTTCCGAGCGAATACCTAATGGCATTGATATCATAAATGTTTTTCTGTTTGGAAGGTTTTTTATCACTTCTGAAAAACAGCTTGTGGTATGCTTGATTACACCAATAAATCAGCAATACCAATAGGTCAGTGTCTTCTCCTATCACTGTTGTATTTTTAATTTTTGAAGATTCCACTGCAGTTTTAACAATGTCAACATCAGCATTATCAACTGCATGAATTACTGAACATCCCTGTTGTCGTATTTCTTCAGCGATTAGAGTAATTATCTTCTGCTTGTTTCTCTTATTAGTGAGAAACATTTCCTTACTTCCTATGAATCTCATATCTGGTGTGAAGTTCACGGAGGGGAAAATTGTATTTGTTCGGCGATTATGGGATTCGTATGAAGGTAATACAAAAGTACAATGTAAATGGCATGCTTTAGTACATAATAAGACCTATTTTGAGTGCACATTTTTTTCCAAAATGGTGGCCTTTAAATATTTGAAAACTAAATACTTAATTATTTAAATGGCCGCCATTTTGAAAAAGAAATTAAGTAAAGTCAATGGTTATTTTTTTATACTTTTATCTTTGTATTTTAAACATTTTTGCCAAGTTATACATTATAAATACAAAGTTATAAATTTTTTAATAAAAAAAATCAGCCGCCATCTTGGATTTTCACTGACTTCCTGAGCCGGCATTAATGGTGATTTTGAATATGTTAAAAAAGACACTTCACACAGTATAATGCAAAAAGAATCATTTGTGTTGCAATTTTGCCCAGGTCATAATTTTTTTTACTGCACTATTGATTTTTTTTATTTAGTTACAAGCGAGATATGGAATTCTCACCCCATTTCTATGCCACTGCCTTCAATATTTTTTCCTAACTTTAGATAATTGTTACTTATTATTGTTGATAAACCCATGCCAATTTATAGTATAAAAACTAAACCGTTGAAGAGAGAAAAAACTTAATATTTTTAGCAATTCAAGATGCTGCAGCTTGGATGACATGTATTTTTTGCTTAAAAATGAAAGCTTACACGTGAAAAGTGTAGAGCAATAAAACGTTTGAAAATGTTTTGTACAGGGTTATCCAACAAAAAAGACACACCTTTATATTTTGTTTATTTTTCGAGATAGAAAAAAATGTTTCAGATAAAAGTTGTAGTGAATCAAGTGACCTCTTATACAATTCCTGCAATGAATATACAGGTGGTGCCATAAAAGCGGAAGAAATTAAACTTCTATTTTTTACATTTTTGAAATCTGTGTTTTTTATGATTTAAAATATATGTATATGGTGTATCTTATTTTTATCAAAAAATAAACAAAATGTAGGGGTGGTCCTTTTCGTTGGATAACCCTGTACATAACAAAAATGTAGACACATAGACGTAGCGATAGCAAAGTTTGAGGGACAGAGGGGTTTTTTACTCCTTTAAACTGTTAATGCAGAGCAAAGGAAAATTTTTTCTGAAAATGTCAAACAGTTAAACATATTAAAGCGCACCAAATATAGAACTGGAAGATATTGCAAAATACTGTTCCCTATAAGGTCAACTTTGAGGAGTTGTAGCGCCTGGGGGGGGGTGTATTTTTGTATAAAGGTAAATAGAGTTATATGAGTCTGTTTTCATCTCCAGAACTTGATGCTAAAATTTTTACATACCGTTTAGAAGCACCCTGTATATACCTGTAATAGGATTTTTTTATATAACTGCCGCGAGCCCTGGAAAATTGCAAATATTTCCTCTGCCAAGTAGGAACCTTTGAAGGGATACTAATATTGAAATAGTTTACAAGTCCAAAACACCGAATACCACACACTAAGCTGGTATCATCTGAAATGAGTAAATGTAAAGTTTTAATCATTAATTATTAAAACAAAATGGTCTAGTTAATATAGACGCCGTGTTTAAAATTATCTAACATTTGCTAACAAATTCCTATGGGGATTTTCTAAATAGAAGCCATTTGTTCCATGTTGCAGTTGTCAAGAATTATTAAGAGCCTTGTTGTGGCTATGCGTTTTCCAAAATGCAAATGCGGGTATATCATGAGTAATGCACTAACAGCTTTGAGGAACCAAACTGTCTTGTCGATTTGGCGCAAGTTCAACAAAAGCTGATTCATAATTATAATAATTGCCAGTGCGTATTGGCTTAGGAAGACCGTGAAATTGGGCGAGTAAAATTCTCTAATGAAATATAAGTGGCGTAGCCAACGGTGCTGCGGTGGGAGTACTGTTTTTTATTCTAAAGAGTTGCAATTAATAAAGATTAGTTTCGTTTTGAGGAAATGACAGGGAAGCATCATTTTTATTTTATTTTTCTGCCTTAGATTTCAGCTTTACTTTGTATTTTTTAAACTTTAATTTTAGATATCGTATAAATAAATCGTTGTAAGGATAAATTATATGTGGCACAAATAAAAATTGTATACAAGTCGCTAGTTAGAGAAATGACTGGCCGTTTTTTATATCAATAATGTATTTTCTAAAGGTGTTTGTTAAATTTACTGTGAACCATGTAAATATCTTAAAAGGTTTTTTAGGAATTAAAAACGACCTGTTGATAATACAATGTATTTATTATAATAAAAAGTGCCTTACAAAACCGCAACATCGTCTGCATTATATTGTTTTTTTTTTGTTGTCTGCAAATAAATTCGCTCTTGTCCACATGTTTAGTTGCTTGTTATTTATTGAGTTACGTTTGAAATATATTTATCAATAGTAGTTGGCAAAAATGCGCTGCAGGACATAGTCGTACGCATCATAATAAATGTAATAAAGAAATTAACTAGTAATAAAAGCAATAAACTGTTAGAATTGATAACAATGTATGCATAACTTACCTCTTAACTAGCTTGGATATCACAAACTGGAAAAGATCTGTAAAAACTTTGCAGCATCAATAGCATCATGCATGTTTCTATGGTTGTCTCAGAGAGTAATGCTCGATGTAGTGAAAAAGTATGCTTATATTTTGAGAACGATCATTCGACATCTACTGATGTAATACAAGCATACTTAAAAAATAGTCTTTGAACTCACTTAACAGATCTGTAAATGCACCATCAGTACCATCACAAATTTGTCTTAATCTGGTAAAACTGTTGTCTTGCTTTAACACACGTGCGAAGTTTTCTCCCACGGGCTCATCTTTTGCGTCACCTTGTAACGGTCCATTTTTTTGGCCTAATCAAAAGCCCTATCTTTAACGAGTAAACCACTTGCAGTCGCAGTAAGTTAGTGCCTGTTTAATTTAAAAATCTGATAATACGGCCCTGCGAGCTTAAATTATTATATTTAAAGAGTCAAAGGCTGGACGCAATTTGAAAACACTCAGTAAAAGTGCATATGCCAAATAATATGGGAAAATAAATCATATTCTCTGATGTTGTTAAAAGAGTTTCTTGTATTTTATATGCCTGATAAATTTAAATCTAGAGTGTATAGAACTAATCGTACGTGACCATGTCTGTTTCTAAGGAAGTTTGCGTAACCTGTGATTGGTCAAGTGCACGGGAGCGCGCGGGGTGCGGACAGTTCGTAACGAGGTCGATGAAGAATCGATAGGATTCCGCCTAGAGCGGTGGTGCGGTGAAGACGTGGAGTCTGCCTCGGGCAGTGGTAGAGACTGGACGTGGAGTTCGCCTGGGGCGATGGAGTGGTAAGGACGTATAGAGTTCGCCTGTGGCGATGGTATAGAGCGAACTTATGTGAATGCTGCCAAAGGCAATTGGTGGCGGCATATTAATTAATATGGTATAGTTGTAGTACAGTTAAGTTACCGCGGTGTATTCTGCCTTATGGATTGCGGTGTTTTGAGCAAATTATAGTATGGTGTTTTTTGGACGAGTCCGGTAGAACCTTTGCAGTTCCCGAAAGTAAGTGATTAACTTTATCTGGCAATTCCCTTTCGTGAAAATTAACGCCTTGTGTTTAGTACGTGAACTTCAGTTAAACTTTGCATATTTATCGTATATGCCAGGTGTTCATTTGACATTGATGTAATATTGCATTATTCATGTATTTGGTATTTTTACGTTTGTGGCAATTTATGTCTTACCGTGCCGTATGTATTTGTTAGGTAGATGCAGTATGTTTGTTAGGCAATGATGTCTGATATTGCCGTACCGATATGTTTTGTAGTTTTGCGTTTATGTGACAATTTATGTCTTACCGTGCCGTATGTATTTGTTAATTAAATACAGTATGTTTATTTGATATCGTATGTTGTTTATTTGTTTTGTAACCAAAGAGGTTAACAATTATGTTTTTATGGTTAACTGTAATATTTGCTTAACCCTAAATTTTTTATTATAGCTAATACTGTGTTTTTTTATATAAGTGCACTGACGTCTGGTCGGTCATTCATTTTAATTACTGTGCCTTCTGTTTTGTAACTGAATTTGTATTCATTTTTTCCAGTTTTTATTGAATAGATGTGTATTTTGTTTAATGTAGTTTTTGTGATTCATTACCTATTCTTGAAATATAAAAAACTGGTGGTGCCCAACTAAAACCCTGTATATATAAATATACATTTAAGCAATCCAAGCTAAATTGGTGGAAAGGTTAAAGCTCATCCCTGGGATATATAAATTTGGAGGATCTCTTGCTTGCTAGCTGGGTAAGTTTTAAAATAACTGGTTTGCTTTTTTATAAAACTAAATTTGAAATAAATGTAAAAAAGGGGTCGTTATAACCTATAGAGTGTAACAGTCGATTTACCTCGTCCACTACTTTCAGTGACTCGGCTAACGACAATGCACTATTTTGTAAGTTTTGTATGGCGTCATGTAATCCTTTATAGTTCTTGTGAATAGTTTTTAAAATTGTTTCAACAGAAATATCTTCGAATTTTGTCTGGCGTTCCTTAATAGCTGCAACCTCGTCTGGATTGAATTGTAGTATCACAGCTTTTATTTGTTGTAACTATTCAGCATAATAAAAAGCAGCTCCATCCATGTTCTCCAACGTGTAAGAATCGGCTGTGTTGGTCGGAAATACCTGTACACTTGCTATGAAATACGCGAAGACGTCTAGGAGATTTAAGAAACACTTTCTTTGTACTTGCTATTAATGCATCTACTTCTGGAAAACGTCGAATAGTTTCTGCCACAAGGTGTAAAGCATGCACTTTACACGTAACATGTATCAACCTACAACAGTGTTCTTGCAGAGAACGACTTACTAAACGCATTGTCGCGGCACCATCGGTCACAAACCTCAAACACTTTTTGACAGGTCAAATTTTTCTAACGTCTCCAGCACCACCCACGTAATTGTTTGGCCAGTACACTCAGTTAGCCTTTGCTAGCTAGTAACAGTGGAAATGCCGGTTTAAGAGGGTGTACACGTACATTTAAAATAGATTTTTTTTACAATATATTGTCTCGTCAACACATAACTACAGCTGTGTATTTTTTAGTACACATTTGATCTTATTTACAATGTCTTCGCTTACAGTTGGTACATAGTTACGCAACGTTGTGCGACGTGGTACCGGTCACTTTGGGATTGTATTTATTCCAGAACTGCTGAAATGGTTGTTTATCGAGTATGTGCAGCGGAACGTCACAGGCAATCAACATTAAGAGTAATCGAACATAAACTGTGTTGTCGAAGGCACGCCATTTTTTTTAGTTTTATGTTGCACAGAATTTACGTGACGTTTACAGTTACGTTCGTCCCACGCATCAGGTCTGTCTCGCATACCTTACAAATTATTATAACACCATTGTAGAATAAATCCGGGAATTCACTGATAAATTTATTCACGTTGTCAGCGTATAGCCGTTTTTTACCCTTGGGCAAGTCTGACATACTTTATTATTTATTAAATTAATAAAATACAACAAATAAAATTATAAACAATACAACGGAGAGGAATGAATTACGGTGTACACACCACGAGGCATAACAATAGACTAAAATCAAATATTGGTCTTTTCTAAAATAGTAAACAAGTCTCGCTTACGTATTTGGGTATTTTTCTACCTGTCACCAGCCTTAACTTGCAGAACTATTTGTCAACTCTATTTATCAGCGCCAAAATATGTTGTAAATCTATTTATTAACGTCAGGCTACTTCCGCCACCAAGGTGGCTAATCAAATCTCCATATTAAATTCGTATATTTTATTTTTAAAATATGCAGTACGCTTTAAATTTTGCATGTTTCTGAAATTTAACTGTCATTTTTTTATATAAATTATTATTTTCTGATTCTTTCATTTTAAATTTTATTAATTTAAGGTTTCCCGCGTAATCGTATTATTTTGCATGAATTCACTCGGGTATTAACTACGGTATTGTGTTGGGGAAATTCCATTGCAAATAATGAAATCTTGATAATCCAAAGAAAAATTACTTGTACGATGCCGATGTTGTTTAAGCCTATGACTTCTTGTAGAGAACTACTAATAAATTAAACATATGATTATGAACTGTATCTTTGCTGTATACAGGGTGAAACTATTTAAATGCTCACCATTAATATTTCAAAATGGTAAGAGATACACGTTAAATTATGATGAAGTTGGCCAATTTAATGCTCGTCAGGAATCTGCAAAGTAAAGAGGTTCAGGACGTTCGGTACTGTTCCGGAATTATGCAGTAGAAACTAGAGGTTAGCATATTTCTTTTTTATGTTTATGGAACTTTTTCCGTACTGACAATAAAAACTTGGTATAAATTGGTAATTAAATGAGAGTGTTCAATAATTACAATTTCTGTTTTTCAACTATACCATCCCTATTTATTAAAAACAATTAATTTTAAGAGGTAACTAAATTAGTTTTTTTTCTATCTGATAGGTGATGGAGACATAAAAACCCAACATGGCGACCTTAAGAAAATAGTAGTTGACTATTGTTACCAAAAAACTAGTAAGCCTAGAGATTTACAAATATTGGAATTAAGATCTTCATCTTCATCTAGTGTAGTGACAAGTATATAACAAGTTTCAAGTTTCTATTGTCACTACAAAAGTTTTTCTTAAATATAAAAGAATGTTAACATTCAGTTTCTCCGCTAATACACCAAAACGGTACCGAATATCCTCAATTTTTTGTAGATACCTAAGGAGGAATAAATTACCATTTTCCTAGTTTAACTAACCATCTCTATAGTTATTACCATTTCCGAGAACCCAATGGTGAAAGTTTTGTAGTTTTTGTATCCAGAGAACTTCGTTCAGGCTCGATACGGGAGTTTCCGATACTGTCACAGAATAATATAAGTAGACCACATCACCAATTATCTCAGATTGCAAAGAATCCCACTGTTATGGATATAACTTTTTAATGAGCTCCCTATGACAAAAAACTATATGAATTCAAAAGTTGCAGTTAGAAACTAATTGATTCGTCTAGTTTCGATTCTGTTGTACGCCATTTAATAATACTGACATAGTTTTCCCACAAACTCCAAAAACACCATATACTTACTACACTCGACACCCATTCCGCCAACCAAGTTGGCATTATGGAGATGATTAAAACTCAACTTTCAATCATCATCATCATAAATCAAAAGCAAAAAATTAACTGTATTGCCGACTCTGTGTATTTCCACAACTACATTACATATTATGTTTGTAACCAAGTTTCTCATTGTCTGCATCTATTGTTCTGTTTTTGTTCATACACATTAAAAACCTCAATCAACGTATTTCTCTATACCGGGTGTAATAGGATCATGGTACACCCCTTTTCTCCCTTTAGTTTTGAGGATAATTGATTGATATTTGGGATAACCTATATACATAATAAGCGGCACTTTTTACATACAAGCGATTTTTTGTTCTCTTCCGGTTTCCTGTATATTATTGCATTTTTGAATTCTGCATAATTTTTGAATCCAACGATACAAAATAAGTGACATTTCAAACAACAATATTTTTTAATATAATTTTTAGTTTTTCATTAAAGTGTGCCTTGACGGTTCCGATTTATTCTAAATGACCCATGTATACTAGAAAATCGAAATCCCGTCAAAAATACATGATTTATGAGCAAATAAATTTCTTCAAATGGCTTTTGGGCAAAACTTAATTTTTTCAAGTAGAATCATATTGGTACCGTGGTACCATTTATTAGTACTATTAATAAGGAATTTATTTATATGTTGTATTAAAATGTGCGATAAATACAAACCAAATTACAGCTAAAAGAAAATAGGAAACATACAATTTTGTTTCTAATTACCTTGTTATACATAAGGTGGCTTTGGAATACAAAAATGAACACAAACATTACAATAGTTGTTCAAAATGCTGTCCATTAACGTCAATGCACTTCTCAACGCGCATAGTTGTTTCTCGAAGAACGTTCGCCAATTGCTGACCGTTATGCTATTAATTGCGCGTCTTACTGTAGCTCCAGGTCTTCACGGATTGTAACGGCGTTTGCGTAGACAATATTTTTTAGATGACCCCAAACAAAGAATCAAGAGGTGTTAAATCAGGCAGACCTTTGGAGGCCAATCTCACAGGACCATTCGTCGAAATTACGTTTTCCGAATCTCCGTTGAAGGTAATCAATTGCTATCCTTGAATTATGAGGAGGAGCGCCATATTGTTGGAAATACATTCCCTGTCGTAAATGGAAAGGTAATTCAGCTAAACTGGTCTCAATTTCATTTTGCAGACATCCCAAGTATCTGGCACCAGTCAGGGTCCTTCAAATGTTATTGGACCAATAATTCTACTACCGATTATTCCAAGCCAAACATTGAAACCGAACCGCACTTGAAAGTTACACTCCCGTAATAAATTTTGATTTTCTTGTGAACCAATATTTTGTATTTTGTGGGTTAAATAATCCCAAATCTGTAAACCTAGACTCGTCCGAAAATAAAATCATTCCCAAAAAATCATTGTTTGGCTACACGTTATTCTGCAAAATCCAATTGCAATATTCCATCCTACGTTCGTAATCATTTTCGTACAAGTGCTGGTGCAATTGGTATTTAAAAAGATTTATAGTGATATTTTGTGCAAAATTCGGCTTACTATGTGATAACTGATTCCCAATTCAAACCCAATTTGCCTTAAAGAAACAGATCAACTTCGAGCCAAAACATTAATTTCCGTTCCTTCGTTAAGAATGAAATTTTCTTCGGAATCATTGTTGGGCTCACTTCGGAATTGATTTTCAAGACGATTATAATAATTTCTCGCTGGATATTGTCTATCAGGATATCGTTCGACATAAAAATGCCGCAATGGTATTTTTTCTGCATTGCCCATAAATAATTGACATGCCCACTTTTTCATCTCTTGTATACATTTGAAGCATTTTGAACACAACTAACACAATAAAAACACCGGTAAACCAACAAATGTTAGACAAGCTAAATATTTCATTGTTTTCAAAGCCACCTTAGTTAGTTACTTCTTAACATTTAATTAGAACAAAATTGTATTTTCTTATTTTCTTTTAGCTGTAATTTTGTTTGTATTATTCGCACATTTTAATACGACTATCAATAAATTCCTTATTAATAATACTAACAAATGTTACCATGGTAACCAATATGGTTCCATTTGAAAAAATGGAACAACAACCATTTTGATGAACTTGATTTGCTAATAAATCACGTAATTTAGTATTTTTGACGGGATTTCGATTTTTCTAGCATATAACAATCCTGTAAAAACTTGTTATTTCAAACCCTTCCAAATACTGCTCTTAGAAACACGACGACCTACAAATGAATACCTTTCAATCAAATGCCAAGATTATAAACCATTATCTAAACAGATTTTACAGACTTGTTTATTATTCAACTTTCAACTGAAATTAATCAAATCTTCTAATGTTGACGAGTTAAAAGATTGAAATGTAAATTATATTTGTAAGAGGAAATTAGCAAACCCTGTTGTTTACTCAAATCATAATTTAAAATTTATACAATGCGGCAGCAGTTTTCGGTTCATGTAAAGTTTTCTTTATTAATTCCATCGAACATGTAAACACTGCATTCCAGATCGTTTTTTACAGATTCATGGTAGATTAAAAAAGAAAAAGAAAGAATGAAAGCAAAAGAGAGCATAAAATTATCATTTCGCGCTGTAAGCTCACAAAACTTTAGTTGCAAATTTACTTACACAATCTTTCTATTTTGTTATTCTTAAAAAAATTTCTCACAAACATATGCTATCAGGTTATAAAATCGATAAAACGGTATAAATTATTATTAGCTTTTTGAAGGTTTATTAATTTATAATTAGAATTAATATTTACAGGCAATTCATAATATCGAATTATTGATTTTGGAGTAGGACATATTTGTTTTTCAAAATAATAAAAAAAGCTTAAGAATATTTTGATTTCAAGTTTTGTGAGGTTATGGTGTGAAATGTGCTACTTTAAAAAATTGTATACCTACTATTGTCGAGGATCCATAAAGGTGCTACATACAACCTCCTAATCCTAAGGGTGAAAGGTCATAAAATTTCCATTGCCAAAACATCGATTTTCATACATTCAAATTATTAAACTCATTATTAGAGTCGATAGTAGCGATAGTTTATTTTACGACATTCAAACGGTGTATAGGGTGGACCAAATTAGATGGGATTTGGGGTTTTCTCTAAAACTATGGCAGATGACAGAAACCAATATAGGTGTTCTAAGCTCGATTTTCGAGAAACAAACAACGGCGCAAACCGCGATCGTCTATCTTTTTCGACTACCGAGCTACAGAGCGTTTTTGAAAAATTGGCATTTTTGGATGACCCCTATATCTCAATTACCACGTGTTGAATCGAAAATCAAATATCACATTCTTACGGCACTTTTTTGAGTAGAATCCGTTGCTGATAAGAAGAAAATTATGCATGCCTCAGTTTTTGAGATATAGACAACTTTTTGTTTTTTTAAATGGAACACCCTGTAAATTATATCAAAATTAGGACTTCAAAGGCGCCTAGATTTTTGCCAGTAGTTTTTGCGTCAGTGCAATGAAGTGCCAGGATTTAGAAGGAACAATTATATGGACAGACGAGGCCCATATAAGCAGTGCTGGAATTTTTAATCGACATAATAACCACCATTGGGCTCATGAGATCCACACGTAACCGCTACAGTTAATCGTCAAGGACGATTTGAATTTGGTGTATGGTGTGGTTTTATTGGATACCAAATAATTGGTCCTCATTTTTTTCACGGTAATTTGAATACCGAAACTTATATTAACATTCTACGACAAGAAATAGAGCCCTTTGTAAACAATATGCCTGTAAGACAATTTCAAAGATTATATTACCAACAAGATGGCGCCCCAGGTCATACGTCAAATGACACACGAAATTATTTAAATGCTCAATTTGGGGAGGATTGGATAGGTATCTATATATCACTCAGGACTAGTTTATCAATGTCTAGTTATTAAGTTAACTAAATTAATAACTAACAATTAATTTAGCTAACTGGAGATTAATAAACAACAAAGTAGTTTAGATATTGTTACATTTTTAGTAAATAATGGTCCTGTTTTGTGGCCAGCTAGATTTCCCCTGTCGACTTTTGGCTTTGGGGTTATTTACGAAATTAGAAGAATTGGAAAACAAAACATTAGCTGCGTTTCGGACAATAACTCCTGTCATGATTAGAAATGTAACAAATGCTGTAAGGAGAAGGTGTCAAAAAAGCATAGATATCAATGGAAGACAATTCGAACAGTACTTAGAATTGAGTGTCAGGTAGTGCAGTGAACAGACGCGTGGGTGAGCGCTCCAGCTAAATCGTTAATAAAAGTGGTAAAAAACTTCCCAAAAATATTAAAAATTCACTGGACAATAGATAAATTTAAGAGATAACATTATACTAAATTTAAGAAAAAAGTGAAATATTGAACTATGATTAAACTGTGTTTAAACGGCAAATTATAATATTGCGATTGTAGTTCCTAAGGAATGATCAACACATGGTAAAACTCATAATTTGGCATCAGAGTTGACCCGAATCGAACCATTTCAAATACCTAAGTGGGTGCCAGGCAACATCTGGAACTAATAAAAATAAAACCTCAGAGGCGCACTCAAGGAATTAAAATTTTGTAGCAACTTTACCAGCTTCTTTAGAAATTTGTTTAAAATATGTCGACGTGCCATAAGTGTAGCAAATCAGCAGGTGATCAATATAATTGTGACAGCTGCAAACGTAGTATCTGTAAACAATGCGCTGGTCTAACTGCAGAAGAGATAAGATGCTTGTCTCTGAGAAAACGAAAACTTATATTTCTTTGTGACGAATGCGAAAATGGACTGAAATTAGTGCCCAATCTAATTAAAGAAATATCTGAACTCAAAAAGAAGTTAGTAAGATCAAAGAAAATAGAGAAAGGAGTGGCAGGAACGATAATAATGTAAATGAAAATGATCCCTTTAAACAAATGGAATGGATAAATGAACTGCATGAAAGGCAAAAACGGGCATCAAATATCATCATCACCAACATAAAAGAGTCAAGCCAATCTAACCGCCAATCAAGAATTGAGGATGAAATAAAAACTGTCAAGGAGATCCTTAATAAAACGGACATTCAAGATAATAACTATCAAATCCAAATTCAAAGATTAGGCAAATATGATCCAGCAAGAAACAGACCAATCAAAATAATTCTACCCAACGTTCAACTGGCGTCATTTATACTAAGAAATCAAAGAAAAATAGATATACCAGGAATCAAAATTTTTAATGACCAAACAAAAATGCAAAGGGATTATTATTTTTCTGTGAAACGCAAATTAGAAGAGATTCGCACTAGTGGGGACGACACTAAGACAATTAAATATATAAACAACATACCTAAAATAGTGGACAAAAATGCTTCAAAAAACCAGTAGAAATACCTAATATACCATATAATGCCGACATTATTTATCTTAACTGTCAAAGTTATGTTGCCCACAAAGATCAAATTGTTGGTAATATTGCCTGCTTCAAACCATCAGTAATTATGTTGAGTGAAACTAGAACAGTGGAGGATATGAATGAAGCGGAGTTAGGGATTGAGGGCTATCAACTAGTAAGATGTGATGCAAATAGACGCACGGGGGGTGTTCTAATGTTAGTTAAAATTGGGGTTAGGTTTTCTGTGATTAATAAATACGTAAATGACAAAAATTATTGGTGCATGTTTTTGAAAATATGGATAAACCATAATCAATGGTGTATTGGATTAACATACCACTCTCCAAGTTCTAATCACGCTGAATTTATTGAAGCAGTAGAGACCTGGTGTGAGAATTCTGTTGTGAGTAACAAAAACTTTTTATTAATGGGAGACTTCAATTTAAATTTCTTAGAGGACAGCTTTTACGTCAACAAAATTAAAAATATTTTGCATATGTTAGGTTTAGAACAATTGGTTAGAGAACCTACTAGATGTACAAACTTGAGTAGTACCTTAGTAGACTTTGTTATTAGCAATCAAAATAACATAGCTGTGAATGTACATAATATACCCAAAATAAGTGATCACTCAGTTGTATCAGTTTCAATTTGTAATGAAAAATTTAATGTCTGTCGGTTTAACCAGTTTAGAAATTTTAATGTTGAGAATTTAAAGTTAATAAATGAAAGTTTCACTACTTGGCTATTAAACAGTGATGATGTTAACATTATTCTTGAGGAATTAATATACAAGTCTAATAATGTCATAAATTCTATAGCACCCATACGTAATGTTGTTAATAATAATAATAATCAGTTACCATGGTATGATGAGGAAATAAAAATAAAAGCTAGACATCGAGATAATTTGTACATGATGTTTAAAAATTGTCAGAATATATACGAAAAGCAACAATATTGGAATCAGTTTAAAGTGTTTAGAAATGATGTTGTAAATACTCTAAAAATTAAAAAAAAGAATGTATTATGAAAATAAGATAGACTCAAATAAAAATAACCCCAAAGCAATGTGGAAAACTCTAAAAACATTAATTAAAAAGGAAAATCATAATTTTATTAATAATACCATACTTTTTGAAATTGACGATCGAATAGTTTCTTTTAATGAAGATGCAGATTTGGCAGAAAACTTTAATAAGTACTTTATTGGCAGTATAGGTGAAATAATTAATTCTATCAATCATACCACTGAATGGACTGATGCAGAACCTATAAACATAGATAATAACTTTTCTCACTTTAAAATATTAACAATGAACGAACTACAGAAGATTGTATCCGATTTATGTAATAAAACAAATGTACATGATGTATTATGTGCGAAAATCATTAAGAGTGCTTTTGATGTCATTGGACATGCCATCTTAAAATTGGTAAATACTTCACTACGAACAGGAAAATTCCCAGATAATTTGAAAACTAGCACGATAACACCTATACCAAAAATAATAAATACAAACGAAGCTTGCAACTTCAGACCGATTAATACTTTGCCAGCTATAGAAAAAATCATAGAAATAGCAGTACATATACAACTCTCTGAGCATTTTAATAAGAATAATTTATTAATCAGTAATCAGTCTGGTTTTAGAGAGAATCACTCGTGTGAGTCAGCACTACAATTGACTATATCTAATTGGATCAACCAGATTGATAATGATCGATATATCATAGCAGTATTTTTAGACTTCAAAAGAGCTTTCGAAACTATCGATAGGCCGACTCTTTTAAAAAAATTAAAGTACTATGGTATAGATGGCATAGTATTAAACTGGTTTGAGGACTACCTAAGTGACCGATATCATATTACAAAAATTAACAATGTGTTTTCTAATCCCCGTCTAAATAAATTTGGGGTGCCACAAGGTAGTGTCCTCGGGCCTCTATTATTTATAATTTATTTAAACGATATTGTTAAATTTACGTCTTGTGACTTTTTAAATCTATTTGCAGACGATACTTTAATTGCTGTAGTTGATAATAATTTAGATGATGCTGTAATGAGGATGAATAATGAACTGGCCAGAATTGAAGAGTATTTAGCGATAAATAAACTTAAACTAAATGTTAACAAAACAAAGGCAATGATATTGACTACAAAATTTAAATATAGTAATATTAACGTAAATAACATAAATATACTGCTAGAAAATAATAAGTTAGAACTAGTTAAAGAAAATAAATATCTCGGAGTAATTATCGATAATACTCTAACATTTAAAAAATCATTTCTTATATATACAAAAGAAAATAACAAAAAAACTATACTTCTTTTCAAGAATATCTAATCATCTCTCTTTTTCTACAAATATTACTGTGTATAAGACTATTATTCAACCGCACTTCGATTATTGTGCAAGTATTTTATACCTTTTAGACAACAATTCAATGAACGCTTTACAAAAATTACAAAATCGTGGCATGAGGATAATGCAGTAGATACACTCCAATTGGTTTAATGCTAGATGTTCTTCAATGGATGACAGTTTCCACTAGACTAGTTTATTTTTCGATGATATTTATTTACAAAATAAATCACAACTTACTACCAGCTTATCTAAACGGATTTATAACAATAAATAGAGAAATCCATAATTACCAAACAAGAAACAATAACAATTTTCACGTACAGAGAACAAATTTCAAGAAATCGATGAATTCCCTGTTTCACAAAGGTCTTAAACAATTTAATGAGTTACCGGTAGAGATAAAAACAGCTCAAACACTAACAATCTTTAAAAGAAAACTGTCCCATTTTTTATTAAATAAGGTAGATTAAGCGCATAACATTTATTGTATAGAAACTATTTTCAACTTCTATAACATTATTTTTTTTTTCCACTTCATACTTTTTACTTCTTATGATGGTATGGGTGTGATAGAATTTGTGTACTTACATTTATGTACTATGTAGACCCTATATTTGTATTATGACTATGATACAAGGACTGTGTATATATGTATATATGTATGTGTGTATACGCATTTAGTAAATCAAATCAAATCTTGTTATGGATTTACATATATTTATGTATATGTATATCTAACAACTATATTCTATTATGTAATTTGACATTATTATATATTGTGTATATTAGGCCAGACCTACTTAATAAATTTCATTTCATTTCATTTATTGTAGTTTAGTTTTCCTATTTTTGGCAAAATTGTTTTATATTATAAGAAGTGTTGTTGTTAATAGCTTTTTCATGACCTCCTCACAAATATATTTAATTTTTCGAAAATTTACCACTTTTTCTAGAGATAAATATGACATATGATATATCGCTGGAAAGCTAATTTAAGTTGTGATCGAATAATGAAATAATTTACAGGGTGTTCTATTTAAGAAAACACAAATTATATCTATATCTCGAAAACTGAAGCATGCATAATTTTCTTCATATCAGCAACGGATTCTACTCAAAAAAGTGCCTTCAGAATGTATTATTCGATTTTCGATTCGACTCGTGATAATTGAGATATGGAGGTCATCCAAAAATGCCAATTTTCAAAAAACACTCTGTAGCTCGGTAGTCGAAAAAGATAGACGATCGCGGTTTGCGCCATTGCTTGTTTCTCGAAAATCGAGCTAAGGACATCTATATTGGTTTTTGTCTATCTGCCATAGTTTTAGAGAAAACCCCAAATCCCATTTAATTTGGTCCACCCTGTACATACAACCTAAATACATATCAGCATATTGAAAATGCAGTAATGTAAAACCGATTGGTTACCAAACAGCAGTTATTGTCATAATTTTATCTGCAAGTAAAATAATTTTGTCTATATTCCAAATACTTTCCGTTTAATTCAGGCTACCTTTTTTAAAGATCGCCGCATAATCTAAGAAAGGCATTTTAAGCATAAACGTGTTATATTCATAAAGTTTTTAACGCCCTTTACTGTGTCGTCGTAGAAGATACTGAAAGACATGCTCCAACTTCGAGAGCACCAAATTTCACACACTGCATGTGTCTTCCTGTTTATAATCCTCACATTGTCCCAAGTGTTATCCCGTAATGTCTAGGATATACGAGTAATGAGCAATCTGTATTTATTGTGCTGTTGAAGCTTTACCCTTTATCTATGATTTTCAGATAGTCAGGGTGTTTAATATAAAAGGCCCCACTGACGGCACATTTTGTAATACGTTTTACTCAGCTCACAAGAAAAATGTGCCGTGTACGCATTTTTCTCACGGAATTGGGCACGCTTGAATTCAAGATCAAACTAAAAACCGCGAGCAAAATGCGCACTAACTTCTAGCTCTCTGACTGCATTTGTTTGTTTTTTTTTGTTATGTTCAGGAAGCCTGTTATAATATTGTAAACACGATCGATTCTCGGGCTTACAGTAAAAAGTTTATGACTGAATTTATTAAATTAACATGACATACACGTTTTCTACATGATAACCAATCCTTTGACGATTTGGATCTATAGCGTGCATGTTTTTTCTTACCTACTAATAACTGCACCAATAAGAGTGATATTCGAATCAGTAGACATCTTGGTACTGTCACTGGTAACTGCAGAACTGACTAATCATTACATGCAATTTACAGCAAAATATGCTATCTATGAAAAAAGTAAAGAATATATTTTTCATTGAAAATGGTCACAAATAGCCATAGGAATGTACGTACAAAAAATGTTTGTTTTCCAATCCTACATCACATAATCCAAAAATATACCATTTGAAAAAATTGAGAAAATTCAGTTTAAAAAGTTGTAAATTTAAAAAACCTTTTTGGCCACCCGGTATATTTATAGGAAGTGAAAATGGCTAAGTGTCATCACACATGTCTCATTACTGGTACTGACATATTTTTTTCTTAAAATCGATAGCTGTGATTGTAGTGATATTTTTAATATACACGTGTAAATGGTATAATTTCAACAAAAAAAAAATCATTGGTTGGGAGAAAGTCCATAACAATACAGGAGCGAAAGGAGGCCATAAATAGGTTTCAAAAAATGTTCTGATATACATGGCATTTCATTTAAAAATTGTTACTTGAGACTGTAGAATCGTCGAGGCTCACCGTGTATATTCGAAAACAATTTCTGGTTATGGACTTTTTTGTTTAGTTTACTTATATTTTTAAATCAAGTTTCTAGCCATCATAGAACTCGAGATATCGAAGTCGGACGCACTATTGCCCATGGTACACCCCCTTTAGTTTTGAAGATAATGAGGGCTAACGTTTTCAGGCTCACCAGTTGGCGCCACTAGTCGAGTAAGGTCATATCAAAAGTTATTGTTAGGCGCGGGAAAAGTTTATAGTGTTTTGTTATCATTATTTCGTACACCAGCAAATAAAAAACCTTGCTAATTGTGCCTCAGTGTTGTGCAGTTCCATTTTGTTCAGAAAAAAAGGCGGACATATGCTTCTGAGAGACAAAACTCGCCTAAAACAGTGGTTGATATCGATAACTTTACTCCTTCGAAACATTCGTGCATTTGTAAGAAACATTTTAATCCTGACTATTATGCGATACCAAAGGAGTCTACTACAGAAAACGTGAGTAATAATTATGTATATTCGTTGTTTTCATCATGCTCATTCTGGTTATAACCTAACTTTAATCACATACACACTTCTGATAAGTACAATAATTTCCCTACTGAGCAAGTAAATTACTACTTTCCCCTTCTGCCATCATTGTGTTAAATGTTTTTCAGCTAATTTTTATAAAAATTACTGAAAACTACCGTTAAAAAGCCATAGCAAACATTAACGTTCAGTGACATTGACCTTTCCGTACACTAGCGCCTCTCGTGGTGAATTCAAGCGCGTTAATTCTCATTGATTGAAATTTGGGATATCCTATATACATAATAAGCGGCACTTTTTGACATACAAGTGATTTTTTTTCACTTCCGGTTTCGCCGCTAGTGACACTAACTTTCGATTTTTAAATAAAACACCCTGTATATTATTGCATTTTTGAATTCTGCATAATTTTCTACATTCAACGATACCAAATAAGTGACATTTCAAACGTCAATATTTTTTTTATTATAATTTTTAGTTTTTCCATTTAAGTGTGCCGTGATGGTTCTGATTTATTCTAAATGACCCGTGTAATACTAGGAAAAACTGGGGAAAAATTCAATTTTTTCAAATGGAACCATGTTGGTACCGTGCTACCATTTATTACTACTATTAGTAAGGAATTTATTCATATGTCGTATTAAATGTGCGATAAATACAAACAAAATTACAGCTAAAAGAAAATAAGAAAATAAAATTTTGTTCTAATTAAATGTTAAGAAGTAACTAAGGTGGCTTTGATAACAATGAAATACTTAGCTTGTCTAACATTTGTTGGTTTACCGGAATTTTTTATTGTGTCTTTAAAAATTGTTTAAAATTCTTGTTAATTATGTTCAAAATGCCGCAAATTTATACAAGAGATGAAAAAGTGGACATGTCAATTATTTATGGGGAATGTGGAAAAAATGCCGTTGCGGCTAGACACCTTTATGCCGAACGATATCCTGATAGACAATATCCAGCGAGAAATTATTTTAATCGTCTTGAAAATCAATTCCGAAGTGAGCCCAGCAATGATTCCGAAGAAAATTTCAGTCTTAACGAAGGAACGGAAATTAATGTTTTGGCTCGAGTAGAAGTTGATAAGATTGTTTCTTTAAGGCAAATTAGGTGTGAATTGGAAATTAGTCACCAAACAGTAAGCCAAATTTTGCACAAATACCACTATAAATCTTTTTAAATACCAATTACACCAGCACTTGTACTAAAATGATTACGAACGTAGGATGGAATATTGCAATTGGATTTTGCAGAATAACGTGCAGCCAAACAATGATTTTTTGGGAATGATTTTATTTTCGGACGAGTCTAGGTTTACAAATTTTGGATTATTTAACCGACAAAATACAACATATTGGTCACAAGAAAATCAAAATTTATTACGGGAGGGTAACTTTCAAGTGTGGTTCGGTTTCAATGTTTGGCTTGGAATAATCGGTAGTAGAATCATTGGTCCAATAATATTTGAAGGACCCCTGACTGGTGCCAGATACTTGAGATTTCTGCAAAATGAAATTGAGGACAGTTTAGCTGAATTACCTTTCCATTTACGACGGGAAATGTATTTCCAACAAGATGGCGCTCCTTCCCATAATGCAATGATAGTAATTGATTGCCTTCAACGGGGATGCGGAGAAAACGTAATTTCGACGAATGGTCCTGTGAGATGGCTTCCAAGGGCACCTGATTTAACACTCCTTGATTTCTTTGTTTGGGGTCATTAAAAAAATATTGTCTACGCAACCGCCGTTACAACCCATGAAGACCTGGAGCTACGAGTAAGACGCACAATTAATAGCATAACGGCCAAGAAATCGGCGAACGTTCTTCGAGAAACAGCCATACGAGTTCAGAAGTTCATTGACGTTAATGGACAGCATTTTGAACAACTGTGGTAATGTTTTGTGTTCATTCTTTGTATTCCAAAGCCACCTTATGTATAACAAGGTAATTAGAACAATATTAAATTTTCTCGTTTTCTTTTAGCTGTAATTTTGTTTGTATTTATCGCACATTTTAATACGACATATGAATAATTTCTTTATTAATAGTACTAATAAATGGTACCACGGTACCAATTTGGTTCCATTTAAAAAAAATTGAGTTTTGACCCAAAAACCATTTTGATGAACTTTATTTGCTCATAAATCACATAATTTAGTATTTTTGACGGGATTTCGATATTTCTAGCATTACACAGGTTATTTAGAATAAATCGGAACCATAATGGCACACTTAAATGGAAAACTAAAAATTAAATTATAAAAAAATATTGACGTTTGAAATGTCACTTATTTGGTATCGTTGGAATCAGAAAATTATGCATAATTCAAAAATGCAATAATATACTGAGTGTTCCATTTATAAATTGAAAGTTAGTGTCACTTCCGGCGAAAGCGGAAGTGAAAGAAAATCACTTGTACGTCTGCTTATTATGCATATAAGATATCTCACATTTCAATCAATTATCTTCGAAACTAAAGGAAAAAAGAGGGTGTATCATGATCCTGTTACACCCGGTATATACGCTAAATATAAAGTCTCATTTTTGGAAAAATATAAAAATGTGACGTTACCTCCATCTAAACTGGAGATAATGATTTAACATATTATGTCCAATTATTTTTAAATGAGTCACCGTATATTTCTAAAGATTAAAACAAAATATTTTTTTTTTTTAATTTTTAATCGACCATATATTCTTCAGCTAATATTCAATTATTTGCCCGTTTCCATATTGGAATCTCTGTAGAGAAAACTATAACCAGCGTTATTGAATTTTATCCCTAGCTCAAAAATTGAGGGAAATTGAGTAAGCCGCTTAACATCATCACCCTATACAAATATGTATATCGCATATTGTTCAATCATAGATTATAAAATAAAAAGAAATGTATTGTCATACATACATGGATCTCCTGATTATACCGTGTATATTTTATTGGCCTTGAACTAAAAGTCAGTTGTTAAAGAAACTGTGATAGCATATGTTTAAAATAAAATGATGTTTTCTATGTGCATAAGCCTTAAATAATCCAATTTTGGATCCTTTGACTTAAACCGGGTAAATCCGCTCCTAAAAGTGTATCGTCCAGTTTAACCCTTCAAGATCGTAATTCGCCCTAAAATGCTGTGTACGTGTCGAAAGACCGAGCTTAATTTGTCAAGTGGATGGCATTTATATTCTCTACATGTTTACATAATGTAAAATGTCGACCTTTATTGTTGTTTACTTCTAACGATAGTGCAACAATAGCTTTGATTTATACTGTAACAATGCCATTTGCTATGCATTATTTGAGGATTGATTAATTATACCTACACAGTTCCATGCAAGAAGCAAAAACCTCGCTGATAGGACTAATGCGAGTATCCATCAGTCTTTTTGTCTAATTCAAACCAATGCAATAGTAATTGTGACGTTAAATATCTTTGTATTTTTAATAAGGGGTTTCCCTAATTTCGATGCGGCGAATTTGAGAGTGTGGAACACAAAAAATGTTAAAATATTGGGTAAGAAAAAACGAAAATACAGCAACCTTTGAATTTAAAAAAAATCGTTAATGGAAGTTTTTAAGTGTATACAGATTAGTAAATAAATACAATAGCAGATATAAAATAAAAAGTTATAAAAATATAATATGCAATTAGAAAAAGAAATTTCTCAACACTTAAATAAACGTTTTGTAAGTTTGTCATCAAAATTAAATAATATAGGTAACACCCCTGAATTAAATTATGATGCTGTATCAATATATCCTATATTTAAAAAAACAGCTAGTTCTTCCTCTTCACAAAAAAGGAGGCAGTACTATAATTAGTATTGTAAATATTAGGGTTAGGACGGTAGGTATCGGTTCCAGTGGCAGCTTTTATTATATTGTAAATACCTACTGAAACATTCCCAAGCAACAGAAAACAGAAATTTATACAACATGAGAAAGTGAATTTTATTTCGTTTTAAAATGTTAATACGTAAACTAGTTTTATCGTAAATTGTACTATAAAAAAACGTAATGGATTCTTTTACAATTGCTCAACACTGGCAATTCTGGTAATTTACGTAGGTATCTGCGGTTGTAAATACAACCGAGAAACGGGAATGGGGAGAACACGTGAAGTTTGTCAGTACATTGCATAATGTCGAGTCGTATGTAACAGCTCAAAATTGTATAGAGCCTATAGGTATTTTTAAGATGTGTCATTGTAAACTTCACAAGCTACATTAAATTTGTGGATTTGCGATATCCCGGAATTACTTTTGACATCTACTTTCTTTGTCTGTATGCCGCTCTCAACAACGGAAATAAATAAATAGTTTGAGTTGCCTTTGTTATATTGCCACAAGTAAATTGTCCTTCGATGTCAACAAGCAATTTAAAAATATAACTCGGCTGTTTCTGTTAAAACTTTAATAGGCTTTTCTAAAAATATGGTATTTTAGTCAAAATCGGTGTGCATTGGACCTTCTTAGAACTCGAACTTGTTCATCATTAACCCATAATTTAAATCTCAACTCGTCTGAAAACATAACTTGGCCCAGTTCTGTAACTATCAAAATTACTTCTCGAACAAACAATAATCTCGCCTACTTGTAGTGTCGGGTCAATCTAGGTGTTCTTAGTAGTCGTCTACACCGCAGATTGACTTATTGAGTCTATTACACACTGTTTGGACCGAAACCTGAACTCTTCTAGCCCTAGACATCATTATTTACAAGAGTGCATTTAAAAAACGGTTTCGAATGGCCTGCAGTTTAAGAAATCTGTCATCGGGAGTGGCTGTGACCCTGTGGCAGCCTTGACCAGGTCTTCTTGTCTTGTCTAGAAACCATAGACTGAGACATATTCAACACTTGCGTGCATGTCTCCTGAGAGCGCCCTTCTTGCAAAAATCGTAACTGCTCGGGTCGCATTATTGGAGTTGAGGTGACTTCTATCGTTCATTTTTCAAAAATAGTAAATAACAAATTAGAAAAACATGTTTAACAACAGTTTTTGTTTCGAACTTTTACTAAATCACACAGATTTGAGTCTACTTTCACACTTATGACAATAAATAAATCATACGAAAATAAGCTAGGATGACAGTAGCCAATTTGATTAATAAATTTATGAAATATTGGATGTGAATCAATTTGCACCGATGATTTTTTGAAAAAGTGATTCTTTAAATATTTTTGGTAGTTTATTTAGAATTTTAAAATTGTAATTTGTGGGATTTTTTTTTATTTGTCAACGTCTTTTTTATTATTATTTGTTAACACCTTGTCAGGATACAAATATCACTACTGATGATCTTAAAACCAATGATACTCTTGTAATAAAAAATATCTGAAGAGCAAGTTATAGCAAGTATTCGCCGGCCGAAACCAAAGATAACTATGGGTCCTGATAACATTCCTGCTTTTATGTCAAAAGACTGTGCTTTAGCTCTTGCTCAGCCGCTAACCATTATATTTAATTTAATTTAAAAACGGCCAAATTTCCAAGCACATGGAAAGTTTCACGACTCTGTCCTGTTTTTAAAAATGGGAGTAGGGATGATGCTTGCAACTATCGCCCTATTGTCATTTTATGTAATTTTTCTGAAGTCGGAGATTCTTTGAAACTGTTATATACGATCATGTAAAAAATATAATTGATGTAAATCGACATGGATTCATGAATGCTAGGTCAGCTACAACTAACTTGGACTGTATAATGCAATACATTTCAGACATTTTAGATAATCAAGGCCAAGGTGATCTTGTCTATACAGATTTCTCTAAGGTCTTTGATCGCCTAGAACATACAATTTTAATAAATCGCTTAGACCAATATGGAATATCATCAGATGTTATAAATCTATTTAGATCTTTTTTCTCCAAGAGAGTACAATATAGATGTACTGTCAGGAGTCCCGCAAGGCTCCATCCTTGGTCTCCTTTTATTTAATATATTTATAGATGACATAACATCCTCTCACAATATTGGTTTTCTAATGTATACTGACGACATGAAATGTTATTCTAAAATTGACTCATATGATGATTGCGCTCGGCTACACGATGTATTAAAACAAGTTAATGATTGGTGTATTGCCAATAATCTACCTCTTAAGATTAAGAAATGCAATGTGATGTCGTTCAGTAGGCAACTAAATCCTTTAATCTTTACTTATCAAATAGACAATGTGTGCTTAGCTTGCCCCTGCTTTATAAAAGATGTTGGAATTATATTTAATAGTGAACTGTCTTTTTAATGAACATGATCGAAAACATTCAACATAAATTTCTCAAGTATATGTATTTTAAGTATAATGGAATTTACCCGACTATTGGTATTCCCCATGATTTGCTTTTAACTTTATATAATTTTGTGTCACTGAAGAAAAGAAGATCCATGCACTCTATCATTTTTCTGCACAAGATAATTAAATATGTTTTTGATTGTTCACAAATTCTCCAACACCTTGACTTTAATATATTAAGATTAGTCTCGCGTTCTCCTAAAACATTTCATCTGCCCACTCCTCGAACTAACCTATTAAAAGCATCGCCACTGTTTCAAGCTTGTTCTAACTATTCAGAGGTTAAAGACAATATTGTTATCTTCAGTTGTAAAATAAAGGCAATGAAGAACAAATTCTTAAAAAATTAGCAATAATAATAGATCTGGACTACTTAGTCGAGTGTATTAGTTAGTCATCTGTTTACTAATTCCTTTCTTTCCCCTCTTTTTTATTGTTATTAGCTTCTAGGCACTTTGTGGTAATTTAATTGTTTTTAACTTTTTTTTCTAATTTTGTCTATCAGTCGGTTCTGTATTATGTCATATACTGCTATTTTAAAACTATGTTTTGTAAAATAATGTATTTAAATGTTAATCTAATGTTGTGTAACTATCGGCAGATATTTGCTGCACTATTTTGTTTATAGTTTGTGTTCCTATCCCGTAATTGGTAACCATGTTACTATGGAATAGTGTAGTTAAATAAATAAATAAATAAAAAATTAATAAACATGCATTGTTTTCTCCTTCTTGTATGAAATGATTGAAACTAGGTTGTTTTTTATTGTTTTATTGGAACATCAGTCGTAAAAGTAACCCATTTTAAATTTGTATTGAAGAGCTGAAATATTTACATAGTCCACAATTCGAAATCTTTAGTAGTGAATGCGGTAATTGAACTAAAATAGCATTAATTCCATCTATACGATATACCTACTTGAACTTCATTAGCAATTGAAATTGTGCTGGAAGTTGAAAATAAACAGTTCCCCGTACAGAATACCCTATAGTTCGCATTCGTGTTGCAGTAACCCGTCAGTTGGAGCAAATTAAAGAAAAATTTATCTTGTTTATTGTTATTATAAATGACACAATTAGCCATATTCTGTAATTTATTGGAATTAAGTCAATATTGACATTTAGACATATAAATGATATCTGACAGAAATTTCAATAAACATGGTCGTTTGCTATTCTGTAAAAAATAATACATTAAAATCAAATCAAGTTATTGGAATTAAATCAAGTGACCTTCAACGTAGTCAATATTTTCAAATTTTGGTATTCTCTATGCTTCTTTTCAATTGAAATTTTAAGTCAATATTGACAAGTACTGAGAGTTTTTGTTCAAGACTTGCCAGGAATATTAAATTGCGAACTATTTGGTGAAACTTGTCTGTGTTTCAAAAATAATGGAGTTAGTAGTTATATTAGATGTGTTGGAGCAACAAATAGCAATAGGGGCTAATAAAACAAGTGGGCAACTACATATCAACTAAAATAAAGATATCTGGATATGTCATTACGTGACCATCGAGAAGAGGTCACGATCACAGTAGTGTGGAGTGTACAAAAACCAAAAACCATATACCCATTTATTTGTAGGGTTGATTTTAATCGCGATAGGTGATTTTAAAGACAGCAGCAATCCCTTGACGATCCCAAATAAAATCTTTAAAGAACTGTTTAGGATAAACAAAGAAATTGGCCATTGGCTGTTGACAGAAATAGGGCCTCATATGAGGGATGGTATGAAATCAAGGAGGCACTTTAATTGTGCTGGAGTAGCTTTTTTCGGTAGCATCTAGAAATACATAATTAATTATTATAGTTAGTGTAGTATTATGAATAAAATAATCGTAAATACCTGTATTATAAATTTATTAATTAACATTTACAACATACATAAGTTCTTTGTTGTTTACTAGAAACGAAACAAAATCACAATTCGAACCTTAAACCTGACAACCGGCGTGAGGTAAAGTAGTTCCACCTTCAAACAATTATAAAGTTAGATCTACGACAATAGATCAAATATAGTAATTTAGCAACGTTGCCACTTATATTTATTGACTTAATAACAACATAGAAATATTTTAACATCTTCTAATCACTGTTGAAATATGATAGTTAGTGAATAGGAAAATTGTTTAATATTGAAATAGAAAATAATTTGTATTGACATGATTTCAATATTAACTTTAATTTCAATGTTTTAGTGAATATGGCTGGATATGCATTTATGATGTAATTATTTATCATTAGCTAAAATCAATAAAGGACCTGGCAGATATCTTATTTTATAAAAAATTGTCTCCCGTGCATGGTTTATTTTTGTAAACTGCCCAGTTATATCACCATAGAGTAGAATGTTTGGTGAATCGTTTTCAACATTATACAAACTTTAAAATATTAAACTTATAAATGTTAGTATAAATTACTCCAAACTACAACTTTTTTGAAAATGACCCAAATACATTATGGAACGGTCATTCAGAATTTAAAATTACATGTTTAAAAATCATTTTGAGCTTTTATTTGTCAGTGAATGTCCTAATGAAATGTTTGTTTTAAGAATACGCCTTGAAAACAGATAATGGCTGGAATGAGTTCCAAAACAATTCCATTGAGTGTACTTTTAACCACAGAATTGAGACAATTTATTTGTGCTTTATTTGTATTTAAATTAATTGCCGTACCTATTCACCATCCGTGTTTCTGAGGATGCCTTTATTTTAATAAAGAAAAGAAAATTGCTTTCCTTGTTTCTGTTTTATGAGTAATTAAACTAATTTGTGTGTCGAGCCAAAAAGTTAAAAAAAAGTATAATAAAGGCTCGCTATTATGAGCTAGCTAGAAAAATTATTACGCTAAAATGTGGATAAAAGGTAGAGCCTAAGGTTGTTTTCATTAAACAATTTTAATGTTGTAATTTATATACAAAGGTACAAAGGGTAGTAATAATTAAAATTTCTTTTATTGTGGTAAATATGTAGATGCAACTTTTTGAAGTATAATTCATAAAAGCTGTAATTTTATGATGAGTGACTATTTGATGAGCTCTTTTAACTTTGTTTTGTATTAAAAGAAGCATGTTACCTTCTAAATGAAATTAACATAAATCCTCTTTGTGAGTAGAGTATACTACATTTGACAATAATTTTCAAAGCACGTGAAATATCAAAAATTTACTGAACTCCTAAAAAAAAGTATTGTACGGAAATATCTGGAAATAGCAAATATCGAAAATTATCTGGATATGTTTATCTGTCTTTCAGTACTGTTAAGTATACAGAGTGTTTTATTTATTTATAATTTAAGTAATTTGTGCAAAATAAGAATGAAATGTTAGTTAAATAGGTATTCGCAGTCGTCACCTTCTGACTATGATTTTCCATTTTTTAATCGTTGAATCGTGTAAATCTTATACATTTTAAGTACGATTTACACTAGTCACAAAAATTAAGGGATATTAAAAAAGTTCCAAATTTTAGGGTGATTTTCAACAAGAGATAACTCGGCGAAAAATGGTCGTACAGAAAATAAAAAAAAGAAAATTGTAGCTTTAAGTGTCTAGTTTTCAGACCTGGACTGTAAAATTTTTTTGCGTGGGCGGTTTTCACATAATTATCCGAAAATCAACAAAAAAAAATTTTTCCAAATTTTTCTTGTCCTTAAAATGGTCTATGGACTTCAAACATTTTTTATTATCATGCGACCATAAAGCTCTTCTAGACAATTTAATTAGCTTTAATTTGATCTTTGAAAGAGCTCTGTACGATGATTTGCCGCGGAGTTATCGTTGATCAAAGCAAAAAAGTCCATTCAACTTTGACAATCGATTACTCGGGAACTAATGATCGTACAGAAAATGGAGGTAGGGTTTTGGAAACTGCAAAATATTCTCTGTAAGACACAATTAGTGGTGATTGATAAAAAAATTTTTTGAAACGATGATTGATGTTGGCTGAAAAAAACTTGAAAATTTGCGAATTTAAGGATATTTGGACAATTTGGTATAACTTTGGATATAGTGAATTAACGAAGGATATCGCCGGTAACTTTTTAACCTCAAAGTGTCCCTAAAATACCCTCAAAGTTGCAAAGCGCTGCGATTTTTTTTCTTAGTGCCCTCGAAGGTTTAAATTGATCGTTTCGGCCAAAAATCATCTTAGCAAGCAATTTTTTGATTTTTATGCATATCTTCGACTTCAATATGGTTTTTTGGCAAAAATCCTTATTTTTTTCGAACGAGTCGTGTTTTTGGGTTGAAATGGACTTTTTTTGCTTTGATCAACGATAACTCCGCGGCAGATCATCGTACGGAGCTCTTTCAGAGATCAAATTAAAGCTAATTAAATTGTCTAGAAGAGCTTTATGGTCGCATGATGAAAACAAATTTTTTGAAGTCCACAGACCATTTTAAAGACGAGAAAAAATTTGGAAAAAATTTTTTTTTTGTTGATTTTCGGATAATTATGTGAAAACCGCCCACGCAAAAAAAATTTATAGTCCAGGTCTGAAAACTAGACACTTAAAGCTACAATTTCCTTTTTTTTTTCATTTTCTGTACGACCATTTTTCGCCGAGTTATCTCTTGTTGAAAATCACCCTAAAATTTGGAACTTTTTTAATATCCCTTAATTTTTGTGACTAGTGTAGTTATTTATATACATTTTTATAAAACTACAGCCTTTATATTTTAAATTTGTATATCAGAATGCTTAAAAAATGCTACAAGGCATATACAGGGTGTTCCGGCAATTAGTGACAAAATGAATAACGAGTACTAACTACTCTGCAAATTAAGTCGATTTAACTTAACCCACAAGCAGCTATATTTCTGTTATATGATATAAATTGAAAGGTACGCTTGGGGAAAATATCTTCAAAATTTATTCAAACATTGTTTATCTTGGAATTTATATCATGTTACAGCAAAAATAGACTCAAAAAAGTTTTGTTTTGCAATGATTTTAACACTGCTCACTTAATTTTTTCAATTTACTAAATAAAGAAAACTGAGAAAAAATATTCCTCCTTCTTAAACAACTTCAACTTTTAATATTCTCAAAATTATTTCTTTCACGTATGAAGTTAAACATTTCAGCAGTCTTTCAAACCACTTTTTTATATTATAAAAATTACTAATTTTTTCACCACACTTATTGTGTATTCTTAAACCATAAATTGATAATATACTGTTTTTCTTTTCAGGTAAGTTATTAGAGCAGTTATTAGGCTAAGAATATAACCATCAAGAAGCGTATTTATTGTAAGTTTTGATAATCATATTAATTGTTAACTTTTTAACAGCCTTTACGTACAACTTAATTTCCTAACAGTCTTATCGATAACCAGATGGACAGTTATAAATAATAATTGACCTATAAATTTCTTAATGTATAGGGTGATCAGTTGAAAATTCTACTTTTTAAACCCATTTTTTGTGCTTAAAAAATATAGCTAGAACAAAAATTAAACAGTGGATCTGTAGCATATTTTACCAAGTTTTCCTATATGCTATGAGTTTGCGTCTATCTCATGAATATAAAAGGGGCGCCACATAGCCAAGTTTTTTTAAACGGGACACCCTGTATATTTTCGGATATTTGGATGGTTCCTTTCCTCTGCATTATACATATGATTGTTATATATTCCATTCTCAAATAACTGAGTTATTCAACTAAATGCATCAAAAAACAAGTTTGCATTATAACCGATTTTTTAATAATATTAACAATTTAAATAGATACAACAACATATAAGTTCAAAAATTCCACCATTATTTACCAAACAAAGGTTTAATCTCTTTATGTAATTTTCTCTAATTCGTTGAAACATTTCTGGATTATTATTTAAAACCCCTACTTCCCTGACCATTTTTTGTTTCAATTGATCTAAATTATTAAGTCTATCTTTATATATCCTATTTTTAAGTGTACCCCATAAAAAAAGTCGAGAGGTGTTAAATCTGGGCTTCGTGGAGGCCATGGTATAGTGCCACCTCTGCCTATCCACGTTTGATATTTCTGATTTAAAAACTCAATTACCTCTCTAGTTTAGTGACATGGTGCTCCGTCTTGCTGCCAGATTATCTGCTTAGAAATTTGTAAAGGATGATCAATGATCATCTATAAAGTCTTCTATTTTATTTTCTAGTAATTGTTGATATCTTCTTCCATTTAAACCACCTTCGTAAAAAATCGGCCCAAAAATTGTATTGTTCAATAATCCACACCAAACCCCTTGTCGCTGAATTTCCTTTACTAGTTGGGGATTTTCAGTAGACCAATAATGTTCATTTCGTCTATTAAATAATCCAGATAAAGTAAAATTTGCCTCGTCTGTGAAAAATATGTTTGCAATGAAACCATCTTGTTCTATTCGTGCTAATATTTCATTGCAAAAATTCATACGCTCTTCGTAATCGTTATCATTCAATTTTTGAACCACACGAAATTTATATGGTTTACATTTATTTTTATACATTTTGAATATATCCGTAGGACATCTCAAGATCTAGGACTGCACCCCTAATAGATTTTGAGGGATGTTCAGTAAATTATAATATAACATTCAGTTCCTCTTCATTTGCAGTATAATTTCTTTTGGTGTTATGCAACGAATATGTTCTTCTAAATTTTATTATTATAAGGTGTTTAAAATAAGTTTTATGTGGTCATCTTCTCTGCGGATATCTTCTCTGGTATAAACGTTTGGCTTTAGTTATACTTCCATTGGAAAGAAAATATACATTTAATATATTATTACGTTCTTCTACAGAATACACGGGCATTATTATGTATTTTTATACAAAAAACTCTTTTAAGAAGTACTCAAAACTGAAGAATAATCGAAACCGACTAAACAAAATTAATTTGACAGATCAACAATCGGTATTTTAAATCATTATTGTTTTATGCATGGCTATCTATGTTGAAAATAATTTAGTTGTAGGTATCCCAAACTTTTAAGAATATTATTTATTTGAATAGCTCAGTTATTTGAAGGTGGAATATATAACAGTCATATATATTTATAATGGGCAGGAAAGGAACTAACTAAATATCCGAAAATATACAGGGTCCCGTTAAAAAAAAACTTGACTATGTGGCGCCCCCTTTATATTCTGGAGATAGACGTAAACTTATAGCATATAAGAAAACGTGGTAAAATATGCTACAGATCCATTTTTTAATTTTTGTTCAAGCTATATTTTTAAACACAAAAAAATGGATTTAAAAAGCAGAATTCTCAACTGATCACCCTGTACAATAAGATTTTAAAACAAGTTATTGGTCTACAATAAAAGAACCGAATACACATGCTATTTGTACAAGTTTGTAAACAACGTCATATTTTTTTACAATGGACCATGTTAGTATGACATCACATAATTATACAACCTACCTAAAAGAGTCATGACATACTGGTTGCCTATATGTAACACTGGAACTTGATCCATATGCTCATGACCACAAAGGCGACATTTTTGACAGTTAGAACACAGACCACATAGACTAGACATCTATTTATACTAGACATCATTCTAGTAGAATTTATTTAATATACAGTATGTGTCTAAGAGACATGGGTCTCTGAAATGGCAACGCTGCAATGTAAACCAGAGACAGACAAGCCGTTGCTGGTCAGCGTTAGCGTTAGCAGAGCAGATAATTCATTTTCCATCTAGCTATCGTACAATCAACAGTAGTGCACAATGTGTGCACACATGATACGAAACTGTGCTTTTGCCTTTATGGAACCTCTAAAAATAATTTTTAATCTTGCCATCATCACTACAACATTTCCAACTATATGGAAGATGTCCAAAATTGTAACTGTTTTTAAAAAAGGAGAACGGACCAATATAGAAAATTACAGGCAGATTACAATAGTCAACAATTTGTCTAAACTGTTTGAAATCTGAATTCAAGAATATACATATTACTTTATGCACAATCGCTTACGTCCATTTCAACATAGGTTCATCAAGGGCAGATTCACTGTCACAAATCTCCTTTGCATCACACAATTCATAGCGGAGTCCATTGATGCTGGACTTCAAACTGATGTCATTTATACCGATCTTTGACAAATTGGACCACAGCATTCTCATTGGTAAACTTCAAGGTTTTGGTTTCTCACTGAGTACCTTAGCAATTTTTGAATCTTACCTTACAAATCGTAAGCAATATGTTGAACGCTCTGGCGACCAGTCTGCCGAAATCTTAGCAACTACCGGTATTCCTAAAGGTCCCAACTTAGGGCCCCTCCTTTTTAAACTATATATTTCTTAGTTACACGTGAATTTCTTACTGTATGCTGACAACACGAAATTATATTACAACATCAGAAGCGGTGAGAACTGCATAAAGTTACAAAATGAAATATAAACAATTGGTGCGTTGCAAACAAATTACCGTTGAATGTAGCGAAATGTAATATGACTTTTAGTAATATAACAAATATAATTATCTTTGATTATACCGTAAATGACACAATTTTAAATAGACCTGTTATCTCTTAAGATTTAAGTGTAACGATTGATCAGAAGCTCTCATTTGTGAATCACATCAATGTTATTACATCTGATTGTTTTAGAGCCTTAAGGTTCATTATTGGAAATGCCAATGACAATAGTTGAATTAATTTTCTCTTCGGTGATAAAAGTTGGTAAGTTCGAATTACTTAAACTCTTTGTAGCAGTTCTAAATGTCACCTGCAGTAATTGGACCAAGAAATAAAGATTGGGAAGAAATCTGAATGCCGTTTAATGCAAGCGTCACAACTAAAATGAACTTTGGAAAGTAAATTAATAATATTCTCAACCGCTTCAGAGAGGAAATCGTTAAAACTATCGTGAGAAATATTTGATTCAAAAGGTGGATCCGAACTCGTATTTCTGGCATGAATTATAAACTTATTTTTCTATAAAATTATCGTAGTTTTTTTTTACAAAATCTTCTTTCATTTTTATAATCTTTATGTAGATATTTATATAACATAAAATGGATTCTTCGTCTTTCACACAAGACAAAATGTCCCTCATATGACGAATCGATTCATTAAACCATATTCTTGGTTCTTTATCATTTATATTTTTGTTTATGAAACTGAATTTATTCCATATTTTTATTGCACACCTTAAAATCAAAAATGAAGAAAATTGTATGGAGATTTTGTTTATATAAGAAAGTTTTTTCGCAAAGCTGTTTTCCTTTCTTAGGAATATTTCGTCCGGACGGGTGCGTGTTGATTCCGTCTGTCTCGTAGACTTGTGTTTAAACACGTTTAAATTCGCATCAATTAATCGTTGTAAGGAACAATCAAAAGGCAAATACTACAATTAATACAAAAAGAATGTATGTTCTGGCCTTGTTTTGATCAAGGCACAACTTTAAATTTCGAGAACGTTCAAGCAAACCTTCGCAGGTGTAATCATTTGAAATAAAACAATTTGAAATTGAAATGAACCAATGATAATATTGTATGAGAGAGTCTTTAAATACCCAGGCATAAACCAATATTTGGAGAAGGCTAATTTATACAACGATGAATTTGTTCACCCTTTTTCTGTTGTTCAACCACTATTTAATTTATGAGTTATGACGTGTATTTTGTAAAATCATATTTTTAGTGTTTTACTACGCATGTAATGGTTGACGAGTTGAGACGCGTGCATGAAGAAGTTAACGTAGAAACAGTTTATTATTTCGGTATTTTAATTGAGTAAAAATTGTTCATGAAAATATGATTTACAATCAATTATTCAACTTCAAAAGAAAACTTTGCAATTACTTGAGATGATATCAAATTAAAGTCGAATTAGTAATCACTAGCTCCACTCTTAAGTATTTTTATATTTGAGGAGAAAATTGGAATTGGAATTAATTGTAAATGAGCTTTAATCCTTTCGACATCAAAAGCTTTTAGATAAACTATGCAAAGCGTCTTCAGCAAGGACTCGCTAAAGATTCTGATTTATCGTTTATAACGTATATAATAAGTTTGCGTTTAGTATTTTCAGATTTAAAATATAAGAATTACTGTCAGAATTGCCTGTATTCACAAACGAGATAAGTTTGCTTTAATAACAACATTAATAATCTTTATGAAAATGAAGGGACATAAGAGGATTTATGTACCTAATGACAAAAGATATTAATGAATTTAATTTTAGTTTAATATGTATATATTTTCTTATTTTTTTTATCATAATAATAAAACGGAGAAATTAGGTCTGTCTTGAGTTAACTCTTAAGTTAACTATTATCAGTGTGTTTAAAGATGAATTTGTGAGTGTAAGAGATATCGAAATAGAGAATGTCAAAAGGCATCTACTACAGGGTTATTCATGGAAAGCGTGCTCTAAACAAGCCAATATTCTGTAATTTACGGCACTTACAGTGGCTTGGCGAATTTCGTGGGGATTTAATTGCCGAAATGCAGCCCATACTCGGTTCTTCAGATCTTCATTAGAAGTAGCCGGGGTGGCATAAACAATATTTTTTGATACTACCACAAAGATAAAAATCTAAGGTGGTCAAATCAGGAGACCTTGGTGAACATCTTCAAGGTTCACGGTAGCCAAACCACCTATCTTCGAACGATGCCACCAATTCATTATACACCTCCCTTGTATTTGTGATCCGCAACCATCCATTTGATAATACATAGAATTATAGATATTTAGGGTGTAACGAAATTGCAAGCTATTTCATTCCAGGTTGTTGTGTTCCACGATGAATTAAGTTTCTGCTAGTCTAGTCCAGATGGCGCCACTGATTTCTGCTGGAACAGTTGGTTTTACAGATTTTTGGCACTAAATATCTATTTATCTTTATTGCTCATACTCTACTCTCAAATGTCTGTCTCTTTCCAAACTATAACCGAGTTTAGGTGGGAGGACAGAACGAAGCTTCCTTCTTCTTACTAGTGCAGTGTTCAGATGGAAATCATCTATAATTCTGCGGTCTGGTAAAATTTATATGTTTTCTGGTATTATCTTGTGATTTTATGCTAATCATTATTTAAAAAGTTGCTATATTGATTTAAAGTACCGTTGAGGTAATTTTCATAATAATATTGTACCGTAATTATCTTAATTTACGCCTTGGGCGAATTTACTTTTCGGTGATCAGTTCACCCTGGTTGTTCTTTGGAACAGCCATCATTAATATTGATTAGTATCAATTTATCGTGCCTTGCTGGCAATTTATCTAATATCACTTTGATATTGTAATAATTTCGTGTGTTAATTTAAACTAACTTTCGGTTATGTAAATTTTAGATTTACTCGGCAACGGATGTCGCCATTTTGTATCGTAGTTAGTTGTTTTCTGTCTTTGCTTGTTGATGTTTTAGGTCACTTAGCTACGTTGGTAGCACTCTGAAAGTGGTGACTGGTGACATTTGGAGATTGGTACACCTGGTTGGCCCAAACCTATTTGTTTATAACCTGTGAAAATTGTGAAAATTATCTAATTTGGTGCATTTGTTTTGTGGTGGATTATTTTATATCAGTGCATATATTTATCAACCAGATCTCAGAAACGTAAGGTTTTTCTAAATTTAAAATATCGACTGCTTACTTGAACGTTTACTTAGTATTTAATCAGGAACGCTGCTCTAGGGGAACCTTGCCTAGTTCTCTGGCAAAGATACCTGCCTAGTTATCTGGCACTTGACTTTTAATTATTTAAAGTTTAGTTTGCAATTTACTCTGTAAATTTGTGCTAACTCATATTTTGTCTACGTAGCTGGACAAATCAAACGTCACAGCTTTTAACTTTGTTTTGCCTATAATACTGATCTCATAACACTCTCCCCTTTTTATGTAAATACCTGGACCAAGAGAAGAGGATAACTGGTGGATCGAACTGATCATTATATACAGGGTGGAGCAGAAAAACGATGTTTTACACAACTGGCATTTTTTTTCTCAAGGGTAACTGCAGTACTGACAGTGGTGAGTCAAATTGACACCGAACCCATTAAGAGCTTAGCCGTTGGTGGATTCTTCGCTGGACTAACCCCTTGGAAGTTAAGTAAGATCTTCGTCCCCAGTGAAAGTTTTATTTGGTCAGAAGAAATTTGTGAGAGATCAGTAATTCTAATTTTTTTTGTATTCTCTTAATAACGTCATTTTTTTCTCTTTCACATATAATTTTTTTTTTTGTTAGTTGTTGGTCTTCAACCACAATTAATTTTTTTTGCTTGTAAATAATTGTACATGTACCTACTTGTTTTGATTATACTTTTTATAAAATAATATCTTCTTATTCAACTTCCTTCCCAACCTAATTCAAGTTTTGACGTTATCTTTACCTTTTAAAATAAAATTTTAATTATTTGGTACTTGCAAAAGTCCTGGCGCCCAGCCTAGATTTTGGTGATAACTCAAATCAATCTAAGCCCTTATTCACGACCTGCTCACTGAGCTACCGGTTCATAAGTACAACCCCCAGCTTATTGTGTTATGCCAACAATTGGACGGGGGGTGTTGCAAGGGATAAATTATCAATAAACGTAACAACTACTGTTCGCAAAATTTCCACGTATTTATTGTTATTTAAATACTTCTCGTAGATATGATACTTAAACTTGTTATCTTCTAATAAACAGAAAACGTTAAAACTAAATTTGATTCTTGTACCACGTGAGCATTTTGTTGTGCCCAGTGGCCCAAGAGTAACTAACAATTTCTTGTGCCGGTGGTATACATTTCGTCTATTAAAAAATTCCTTCTTTTGAAAATTTTGCTTCGTCAGTCCAAATAATCGTTTTCAATATATCTGGATTTTCTTGAGATTTACGATCACATGCTCACAGAAATTTGGTATTTTATAAAAATCTTTGGCTTTTAATTATTGCACTTTTGGTACAGAAAGTTATGCATCTTGTGCTTCTCTAGAATTCTTTGAACAGACGAATTTGAAAATCCTAAATCACAACTAGCAGCTGGAATAGATCCCTGCGGATCTGCATAAAAGTAAGCTAGAACATTATTAATCTCATTTTTTTCATTATCTGTAACTGTCTTCGATACAGTTTTTACGGCTTTTATTTTACCAAATTTTAGAAAATTTTATCTGATTCTTTGGAATATATTGTTGGTCATTGGTAGTAATTGTCTATATTTCTCATTGAATTTTTTGCACGTTCTACTAATTATTTCCATAAATAGAAAACAAATTTATTACAGCATTTGAATAAACGTTTGCCATTATTTTTCACTAATACTACGATCCTTTACTATTACTAGGACTAGGCAATACTAACACGGTGTTTACATTGATAAAAACAAAACATTTTGAAATTTTTCATTGCCTGCTATGTGTGTATACTTCGTTGAACGAGAGTACAGTAAACAAGTACAAAGAGAAACGTCTAATACCCGCTTTCCATGAATAACCGTGTATAATATGCCTGCATATACTTCACTATTACTTACAATGTTCCCACGGAACTTGGTAACATTAAAAATGATGAAATCATGGATTCTTTGGAAAACCGAAAATTTATATAGATATATGCTATAATAGTTCAAATAAAATTTTAGTAACTTCATTGTTTATTTAATTTTTCATTTTTAAATAATTTAATTATTTAAATTTACTGCATAGATCATAGATAAAATGTTAACGAATCTAATGAAGGCAGTTGCGGCCAGTGTTCGATTGTCTAAGGACTGTAAGGAAAGTTTTCCTAATAATCAAAAATCAAACCGACAAATGTTTGCAAACGTTGAAACGCGACTCAAGGGGTCAGTTTGCTCGAGAGGTAGAAGAAGAAATTCTTGATATGGTAGGCAGGAATCGGGATACCAGTTAGAACACCAAACAGGAATTCCTAAGAGTACAAAGAGAACAATTATGAGGGAACACAGTTCCTTGATCCTTTACCATTAGATTATATAGGGCGGGTTAGATTTGAATCAGGAAACTTAAAGAATTGATAGAACATGCCGAAATAATATGGATTTGTCATATAAACTTATAGCTAAAAATGCTTAGTTTTCGAGATAGAGAGCGTTGAGGTTTTAATTTATTTTCGGTTCTTCCCATATTTCTCCGGAAATAATTGAGATATGTCCCAATTATTTCTGGAGAAATGGGCCATCTATCTCGAAAACCAAGCAACTAAGCATTTTTAGCTATAAATTTATATGACTAATCCATATTATTTTGGCGTATTCTATCGATTCTCTAAGTTTCCCGATTAAAATGTGGCCCACCCTGTATAGTTCATTTCAAACATATTTGCAACATAAAAAATGTCGGCTTCTTTGACGACGGTAAAGGGATCAAAGAAGCCGACCTTTTTTATATTACAAATAAGTTTGAAATGTAAACTTTTGCCTCGTGATTCGATAGCTCATCTCGAACATTCCCAAGCTAAAGGCCAAACGGAAGAAAATCCTTTTTACGGACGAGTCATGTTTTACAAAATGTCTTGACGTCTTGAGTTAAATTTATCGAACCCGGAATTCCGGGGGTGAAAGGCAAGTGTCCTTACCACTCGACTACGAAGCAATGTCAAAATACTATGAGAGATATTAAAATTTTACAATAGCCAAAAATAGATATCTAAAAAAAACCTGAATCTGTGAATTTACTCTGAAAAAAAATATTAGCCAATTCGTTCAAGCATGGTGATGATTTATGCTTTTCTGATGAAGTTGAAATGGGTATGAAAAAATTGGTCTCGGCTGGGTTCTCCTTGACAGTACTATCTCATCATTATATTCAATTTGACATGAAAGAAATAAATTATTTTAATTTAAAATATCATTTCCATTTTTTTTTATTTATTTGTTTAAATAAACAAAATAAATAAAGTAAATAGTACACAAGGATAATAAGATGAATGAGAAAATTAGATTAATAATATACATGAGACAAATAAGATAAATGAGACGTGATATAAATGAGATAAACGTGGTACATGAGACAAATGAAATAAATGGGATAAATGAGATAAATAGGAAAATGGGATAAATTACATAACCGAGATAAATGAGACAAATGAAACAAAGGAGGTAAAATAAGTATAATAATTTATCTGTCACTTATTTCAAGTTGGATATAATGATTAATTACTGTCGCGTCAGACTTTCCTTTTTAATTGAATGAAAAATTAAATGAAAAATGTTCAAGTTTCTTTTCAGCGCATTTCTTCATTCTGAATAATTTTTTATTTGAAACATTTTTTTGCTGACTTAATTTTTATGGCTCCCTTGAGATGCGCCCTCCCTGGTGCACCAATTTCACTGATATTCAATAGGGTTCTTCCATGGACCCCCCAGATATTATATGTGAAGTTTCAAATTTCTACGTTGAGACGTGTTTGAGAAAATGATAGCGCAACAATGACCAGCGACACACAGAGACACAGACGCACAGACGATGTGCCAATTCGGATAAATTATCTATTTTCGGGTCTCAAAACGTCCATTTTGATCATAATATGGAATTTGATTTTTTTCACGACGCCTATACTTTATCAGTATAGATATAGAGAAATAATGCAATAATTTTTTTAAATTTTTACGCGAATTTACGCCTTCCTCACTTGAGAGAGAAAACACATTTGTTTGTTTATTTTGTTTGTTTTATCAGATTATTTATTATTTGAAATGGCAAGTAGCCAATATTTTTTTCTAACTACAAATGCACATCATACTGTATCATATCAGTGGGTGTGGCATTTGCGTGAAGAAATTCCAGTAGAAATTAAAAATAAGGTATTAATAGAGATTAATTAAATGCAAATGTTTGCTCCGTGTCATTCACGCTCTAGTTTATCTCGGCAATTATTTATTTTAAATAGCCGATCCGATTTAGTCTGACATAGTTTTCCATGACGTCGTATTGGATAATTTCAGTTTATTTCCGCTTTGACCATCAATCAAAATTGCATTCTTTTCGGTTCAGTTATGTCCATCAGACCTAAGGAATGAAATCTTTTAAAGTTACTCAAACTAATTTGAACAAAGAAACTAGCAGCAAAGAGAAACCTATATATTTTCACTTGTGTGTCGAGGAATTCTTATCTTTTATGATCGATACCGAAGCAAAGTTTTTATTTACTCTGCCTTAGTTTTGATTAACTTAGATAACTTGGTAAATATTAGAATGTTTTTATGGGACTTGGATAAATATTGAAATGTGGTTGTTGGAAAGTCGGATTCGTATTTTGCAGCTATAACTTTTTATATAAATTATGGAAAGAATCCTTCAATGCTTTGTGCGATTTAACCATAAATCTTAAATTAGGATTTAATTGAACTTCTTACGTACAGACATGCATTTATATTTTGTATTTATTTTACAAAGTTTAAAAATTGCAAATAGAAGCTCCTACATTTTTGCCGGAAAAATATATTGTTAAACATGTATCAGATTATGCACCTCAGGCGAAGCGATTCGGTTGCGGCAACGTTGCTTCGTTGTCGAACGTGATGTCATCAGATCCCATGTACCCCACAGCTGCTAGCCGGTGCCGATTGAAATTCGGAAGATGGGCACACAGTTGAACCATTTATCAAAGTTTAATGTAGTGTTTTCATATTTTCGTTTACTATTTTGTTAGTGGTAATACTTACTGTAAAAAAAAAAACTAAAAGACTGTGTAGTATCCGAGTGCAAAAATACTGCTGTGACAACGCCAGTTAAAATATTTAATTATTGTTTTAAATTAGTTGGGGAAAGATCAGCAGAAAGGAGAAAACCAAGTTTTAATTAGTCTTCGTGTATTTTGACACATCGTCTCAGGACTATTCAAATTAGATTTTCCTTGTAAAGATATATATTTTCTAAAAAATTAAACAAACATGCAATAAATAAGTATAATCAAGAATAATACGAACCAAAACCAGCAACGGTCCGTTTTTTGTAAACTAATAATTTGGACTTCATTTCTTATAAACTATATGGGTATAATTTGAATTATAAATTAAATTCCAAATTCAAATAAAATAGCTTTACTAAACCTTATTGTACTATTTAGTGCGCTGCTACTGTGCGGGAGATAAAAACTTGTTTACGAAGCGGTTCTGTCGCACGCGCTCAGAGACAAATTAGAGGGGTGTGTTTAGCTGCAGACAGGCTAGACGAGGCAGGCCATCGAGACAGCAGGATTAAAGTTGTTGGTGTGTAGAATTTCAATGTCCTGAGACGGTGGTTTGAATTGTTAACCTTGTGAGTGGAAAGTGTTAGCAAGGCGATGCCGATTTGTGGAAGGAACTGAGCTGTTGTGAGTGTTATTAGGCACAGGCCGTACACTAGACAAAGGAGAAAGAAGTAAGAATATTTACTTTTAGTAACGTCTCTACGACCGAAAAGATACGTAACTTAAGAAAATTTTAACTTCGAACCCCTATGTACCTAGGCACTACCCATTTATGTCTGACTTAAGTGTCTCGTGAGTGACCAGTAATTTGTTGACATACATTTCTACAAGATTTGCAAATACGCTCCGTACCGTTGAACTAAATTCGTGTAATGATTTTACCTCCATTTGTGCTTGATTATCATTGACTGTTTAAGTAGCAACACATTTTTTCCATCTTTCAATTGTAGCCTGTTGTTTTTAAGTTAAGAAATTATATTTTATACATAAATGATGGTGGCGCCCAATAACAACTAAGTTGGTTTGATATTTTGTACTACGAGGGTCATTCAAATATAAAACGAAATATTTTAATACAGATCTATTGGTGATTCATAAAAATACAAATAGAGTGCCTCATTTTTCTAAATAGTTTCCTTCAACAGAAATACATTTTCTCCATCGGATAGGAAGTTTTTTGATCCTTCATGGAAAAAAAGAAAGTGGCTACCCCAGTAGCCAATTGCGCACGTACTGTTCGACCGCAGCATCGTCTTCAAATCTTTCCCCTCCTAATGCCTCCTTCAGACAAACATATGGTAGTCACATGGACACAAGTCTGGACTGTAAGTGGGTGTTCAAGAGGTTGCCAGTGTTTATTACGAGTCGCCGGACGCCGTTTATGGCTTTGATTTTTTACTTTATCACGACCATTTCGAAACTTCTGGGCCCAATCGAACACTTGGGTTGTACTCAGAGTAGCATCACCGAACTGTGCTTGGATTCTCTTCAAAATTTCACTCGATTTCACACCTTCGTTGGCGAGAAAACGAATAATAACCCGTTGCGCAACAGACGCTTGTATTTTCTGTCACTCATAGTGATACTGAAATGGCGAACGGGAGTGCGAAGGCCGTGAGCATGGCTATCCTCTCTCCATTCTCCCGCCACCGATTCCCCGGCGCGCTGCTCTGCTCACATGAAACAAATGAACAGAATTCCGGTTTATATTTGAATGGCCCTCGTATTTGAATTGGCAATTGCCGTGTATAACTTTGTTTTTGCTTTATTTAGTAGGAAGTTTGATTTGATTTATCTGGTTAATCGCTTTGTTTGCGCGGCCCGAGATATGAGTCATCAATGTTGCTTTTTTATGAATAAATGTATTTTGAGCTAAGATTTGTTTTATTCAATCGAATTTAACTATTTTTTACCGATATGGAGACCCATGCTATTGACCAGAATGAAACATATCATTCTTGTTGTGGCTAAAAGCTGTGCGTAGAGTTGATCTTTTAGGCTGCAAGGCGACTAAACATTGCTGTAAGGATCATTTTAATGCCAGTTTTCTTGAATTTCAAATAGAAAAAAGATTAACAATTTTTAGCATGAAGACGACATGGAAAATTACATGTATTTCAAGTTAATGAAATGTGTAGCAATTAAATTAATACCTGATGTTATTCATCATATCTTTAATTGTCAGAAAAACCGAAAACAGTTGTATAGTGTTATTTCTCCAGAATTTTAAAAAGACAAAGGCAAACGGCATTAGCTTCCACTTCTAGAAAATTAGAAGAATCTGCTTATAATATATAATTAATATCACACATTGTTAATGACACAGAATACCGTATTTACACTACTTAAAAATACCGCCATATACTGCTGACGTCAGTCTGGTTTACTCGGCCATTTATATCCCTCAATTTTCGTTCAATCGACATTTTTTTCAGTGACCGTTTATACACGAAACAGTTTATAAAAATTGAAAGAAATTGGAAAAGCCTATTCTATGACGGCAATTCCGCAATAATGTACTTTATTCTATGCAAGAAATTGTTGCGATTCTTGTTATTTTTCTAGAAACTTTGATATGCCCAACATTTTTACTTTCTTATACCTAATATAAGAAAGTATAGTAATCGTTATTTTTTTCGACCTCGAGATTTTGATTGATTTATACATTTTGAACCCCTTGAATCCATTCTGACTATTTTCCGAATGATGTCTGTCGGAGCGTGCGTGCGTGCGTATGTGTGTATGTGTGTGTCCGCGATAACTCAAAAAATACTAATGGGAGACATCCCAAATTTGGCAGTTAAGATTGTCAACAACATTTTAGGTGACACATTAAATTTGGTGAATGTGATACCACCAGATGAGACACAATGAATGAAAGAAGGAAGAATGGTACAATTTCGGGAATTGCATTTCTGGATGAATCTCGACGAATTATAATGAAAAAAACATAACTTTCTCGAAAAAAGTCTGTCCGCATGTCTGTGGTATTGCGATAGCAGCCACAGTTTTTGAGATAAAGCTTTCAAATTTGGTACACATGTTCTAAACCCCAAAGACAATGATGAATTCGGTGATGAGCAAAGTTGGGCAGCTGAAAGGAGATCCAAACATTTTTTGTATTTGACTACAAAAAAATATATTCTTGATGAAAGATTATAAATCAGGTTTACTATATCAAGCCAATGAAATATATTTAGTGAGTACTTAAATAAAGATGATGTAAATTAAAATTTTTTACACATTTGACCTAATAAAATGGGGTTAGGATAAATTTATCAGTTTGACATTTGAAATGTCTAATTCAGTTACAAAAACGTCAATATCAATAAGAAGAAGTTATTAAAATATATGATATGAATTATTATTGATAGTATCGAATGACGCTGATAATTAATTATTCAAAAATTTTAATGAAACTCAAGGTACGCTATTAACATTTAATTGAGGTAAGTGAAGAATTAAATAGAATAATTTTTTTAGATCAGGATGGTATATACTGGTATAAGAAAGTTATGTGCTGGCCACATCAGATATTTTATTTTGCTGTCGGTATTTTTAAGCAGTCTTTAAGTTGGTATCTGCCGCTGTGCATACCATAAATCAAAGATATCAGAAATATTTCGAAGTAGATGGTGAGGATTTTGAGGAGCTCCTCTAATGATTTGAGTTTTCTTTTTAAAATCACACCCCCGTGGTTACGCTTCTAGCTGAAGTAGGAAAATGAAAATGACATATAACATGGTAAATTCCAATAAAATATTTCATTTAGTTCAAGAGGTATAGAAAAAAAATGTATTTCTGAATCATTTGAGTTTTCGATATAAGTTTATTAAGAAAACTCATATTTTTTCACATTTTCTACTGATTCTCAAATTGTTGGTACAATTCGGTCCCCACTGTATACTACATCATATGCCATATTATTCTGGGACAATCTTGCCTCAATAATAAATGTCTCTCGTACATGTCGGTCGGCGCGTAAATATCTTTCCTTTCTAAAAATGAGAATGTCACGAAATCAGTTTTCTATTCTAATCACGTGAAATCATTAGAGTAAAATAAAAAAACTCATTAATGCAGTCGACAAACTCGGCTCTCAGCTCACCTGTTATCGCGCTCTAAATGGATTTCACATCAAGGAAGTTGTAAGGATAATTTAGGAATATATTCTCGCTCCTGACAACGTCGGATCCATCCGCGGCATCTTACTAAATTGGAGACGATGAGGAAATTGATTATTTGCTCTTGATTTGCAAAACATCTTACGCTGTCGATTGACAGTTCTGAATCCATCGCCATAAGTGACAGACAAATTTAAAATCTCATTTGATTTATAACGTGAGGAAAAGGGTTTATTCAGATTTCGCAAAGCATTTTCCGTGGGATTCCAGACATAAAAGTATTATATTTGAAATTTTGATATGAAAATTTCATTTAATGTTTAAGGAGCAATCATAATGTAAAATTTTCTAAATACAAATTTTCTGTTGTGTTAAAAACTTGAACTAAACCAATCAATGTATACCTAAATGATAAATCTATTCTAAATTCAGAGAAAACTAATTAACGACCATTACTGCTCAAATTCCTTAAAATGGCAACGCACCATTAATTTGATTTATAAACTGACTTCTCAACTTATATTTACAAATATATGAAACTTGTGCTTGGTAGTTAGGTAATAATGATATTTTTATTCGATAGTATTGAAAAGTGATGTTCTTTGGTTCGAATATCTGGACGAAAAGATCACCTTTTTATAACAGGTATTATTTTTTGTTGTGGTTGCTAGGCGGCTACTTTTCTGGCCGAAAAGCACTTTTTTTAAAATCGCTCAAGAATGTCTATTTTCTCGGCGCAATTTCAGATACCCAAATACACTATTCTAGTATTTTAGTCCGTTGCTAAGCAACCATCCTAAAGCAGTACGAGAAAGTTACTTTTCCGACCTAAGCTTTGAAAGTAACTCCCGTAGAGATTTTTTATATATATTTTAGACAGTAAATAAATATACGCAGACAAACCAACTGACATTAAAAATGCATTTTTTAGTAAAAAAAAATAGAACAATAAATTTAAAGTCACATTTTTTTGCAATTGTTACTAACTCTGGTGGTGTCCCAAACACCTGAACATCATCATCACTGTCCATTTTAAATATTTTTTTAGCACTTACAAGTATCAAAGCGAGTAAGCACTAAATAAGACTTTTATCACAACAATAAATAAAGTATTTGTCCAAGAAACGATTTCATAGGCAAAGAGATTGTAATGAAAAAAATTTTATGTATGCATTAATAAAAATTCCTTAATTTATTATAATATTGATTGCGATTTCAAAAAAAATAGTATGTGTACCTCGTAGTAATAGCACATTCTCGGACTTTAATGCTTGTTGGCCTCGGCTTAACGCCTCGATAATTTACATCGGCGTCCGGGAATGTATTTCTTTTTGCTACTATATACACAATGTACTATTTTCTACAAGCGTGCAAAAAAAGTTTACTTTTCTGCACGCATGATAATTTCGAATGTTACGCTTTTCAGGACTAGTGCGAAAAAGTACATTTTTTCCGCACTAGTGCAGAAAAGTAATAAAAATTGACATCAAATAAAATCTTGGAAATGAACATCAGTCAAATTCGTTGGAGTTAGACAGCGAGACATGTTCAAATATACCCTCCTCCTCCAATCAATCTATCTTAACTGTTCCTTCAAGTAATCAGCATCTGCTATTAATCTGCAAAGTGACTTTAACTGTTCATTTAATATAAACATTATTAACAAATAATATTAGACGATATATGGTTCTTTTTCATTAGAATAAATGTTCATGTTATTTATTTTTTATTTTCATAACGTCCGTACAAAAAAATGTTGTTCCTAACACATGCCACTTTCCGCACTTGTTAGGAAATAGTATATTGTGTATCTATCTAGTAGTAAAAGCAATACATTCCCGGACGACGATGTGAATTGTTGGCCGAGGAGTTAAACCGAGACCAACAAGCATTGAGTCCAGGAATATGTTTTTATTACGACGTACATAATATACTAGTTTTTCTGAAATCGGAATCAATATTATTATAAATTAAGGCAGTTTTATTAATGCATAACATTTTTCATTACAATCTAATTGCTTATGAAATCGTTTCCTTGATAATCACTGTTTATTTATTGTTATGATAAAAATCGGATTCAGTGCTTATTTCGCTTTGATACTTGTAAATGTTAAAAAAATATTAAATAATATTTAAAGGCCGTGGATAATGCTATACAATGCGTTTCTTTAGTGTGTGGACTGAAGTTACTCATTGCGTATCTTTAGCTTGCAGGCTAAAACAACAAAACTTTTCTATCAAATAATTGAGGTTATGTTCATGTTTGGTTCTTAGTACATTAACTTTTGTATTATTCAAAGTGAGAACTTGCACGTGTACTTCGAAAATTGTGAAAGTGACAAGTACACATCTTGAAAAAGGTAAAACATTTGCCATTTTAAAAGAGCTTGAAGATTTCATAGAAATTGTTGAAAATGAATTATTTATTTCCCTATATAAGGGGGACAGTAAATCTTTGGAGCACATGAAGAAGTATTGTCCGAAAAAAATTCGAAATGCCAATAAAGATGTGGTATTTAATAGAATCGTATTGTCTTGTCATAAAGGCGGCCTAAAATTTAAGACTAGAGGAACAGGGGTACGAAAATCTAGGTGAGTAATAATTATCTGTAATAGGTAAATTAGAACCATTTGTATGTTAACCACAAATTTTTTTAGTACTTTTAAAGAAGAATGCCCGATGAAACTAATATTTACGCTTTTCGAAAATGGGCAAAATTTGGTTTTGAGCAAAATTGAAAATACACACAACCATGATGTAGTGTCTAATGTGCATCCATTATTACCTAAAAAACGGAAATTAGGTCTATCAGAAAAGGATGAAATTTTGAAATTAAAAAAATCTAAAATGTAACAAGACATTATCACAAGAATATATCCGAGACAAAACTGATAAACCTATATTACTACGCGATATATCCAATATTGGAAGTACAACAATGGTGAATGATTCAAAGAAGTCCTAAATATATTACAAGAAGATCCTAATTCATACGTTGAAATTATGACTGACGAAGTTGATACACTTCCAAGGCATATACTTTCAAACACGTCAAATGAAAAGTTGTTTTTCAAACTATCCCGAATTACTGCTTCTTGATGCCATGTACAAACTGAACAATCTTCGCATGCCTCTGTATATATTAATGGGAATTGACGGAAATGGACAAGGCTTTGTCGCTTGTACTTTCATTCTTCAACATGAGAATTCGATTTCAATTTCTTACATGCTAAATATTTTTAAAAAACAAAATTTACTTTAGACAAGAACTTCTACTATATTTACGAATAAAGATTTTGGGGAGAGGAAGTCGCAATCTGAAGAATTCCCGAACGCAAAACTATTATTATGCCTTTTTCATACCCTAAAATCATTTCGAACAACTATTACATCAAATTCAATGCAAATTAATAGCGATCAACGAGAAACTGTATTGAATATTTTGCAGAGACTTGCTTATTCAAAAAACATTGAGCAATATAATGAAAACTATAATGAATTAATTGAACTAAAGTTGCCATTAGTTGTTAAATATTTCAATGATAATTGGAATACCTGTAAGGTGGAATGGGTCCAATGTTTCAAAAAAGAGAGTGTTACTTTTGGAGTGTCAACGCCAAATCATCTCGAATCCTTTAATCATAAAATTAAGTCTGTTCAAAACTAAACATATTACAAGGATTTTATAAAGAAAGTTTAGTTTTGTTAAATTCTATTGGTAGCGGACGAAAACAACGTGCAACTCAAATGATTTCAAAAAATTCAGTTGCGATACTTAAAGATTCTGTGCGAAGTAAATATTTCAACTTAGCAACTCCTTTCGCTTATAAATACATAGATAAAAGTCTAATCAAATCAAAAACAGTTAAATATGAAAAGGAAGAAGATAGTCAGTGCTTTATTAATCAACTCATTGTGACTCATTGATATGCAACTACCATGTAGCATATAATGAAGTTTCGATCTCTTAAAGGCCCTGATTTGTATGATGAATCAGATGTAGCATATCGATTTTAAGCACATACGTATTTGAGCACCTATCTTTTTATAGGTCAAGAAAATGTTGATACTGAGAATGATTCTTGTGCAAAATTTGATGACAGAGTTTGTATTGTTGAAGGAGTTAATAATATCCAATCTATCAAAAAATCGACTCTTGCCCAACAACAGAAGTATACAAGAGCAATGATAACAACTAGCTGGAATAATGTCAGAGATGGGTACATCGAAATTTGTAGAAAACTATGCAAAAATAGACCTTTTTATAGAACTGTGGAATTCTCATAAAAACGTTATGATAATAGAAGAAGTATTGGATATGCCAATTGAAAATTGCGATGTATTAGATGTACCAGTTGAAAATGGTGATAAGAATCAACATGCAGTCAATAATGAAGAGACAGAAAGTAAAACGATTGAAAAAGTAGTTATTGGTAATGAAAAAATAGATATTGGAAGTGGTCCAGACTTAAATGACACAGTGGAGTGTGAAACTAGTGCTGAAACTAATGAAAATAATGCTACCAAAAATGTTCCCGATCAAGACCTTCCCAATAATACAAACAAAATTTTACAAAACATTAAATTGCCTCTGCAAATAAGACAACGCGGTCGGCCTAAAAGTCATCTCGTAACGGCTCTGGGTTTAAAAGAAAAAAGATCCAAAGTAAACTAAAATATTGGATGTACTTAATTACTTTTTCCAAACTATTTAATATCCTTTAATAAAAAAAAAAAAATGTTTTTTCTAACATTATAAGTACATTATGTTTTTTTTTGTTATCTTGTATAAATAATAAACTTAATCCAAAAACAGAAATTTGTTATTTCATGTTTACCTTTATTATAAGAAAATATTTATAATCCTTGAAAGTAATTTTAATACTTTCGTAGATTTATCCCATAGACTAGAATTACGCTAAATATAAACATAACCTCAATTATTTGACTGAAAAGTTTCGTAGGTTTAGCCTGTGAACCAAAGATACGAAATGAGTAACTTCAGTACACCCGCTAAAAAAACGCATTGTGTAGTACTATCCACGGCCATATTTAAAATGGACAGTGATGAATTGATGTCCAGGTGTTTGGAACACCCCTAGAGTTAGTAACAACTGCAAAAAAAGTGACTTTAAATTTAATGTTCTATTTTTTTACTAAAAAATGGATTTTTTAATGTGAGTTGGTTTGTCTGCGTGTATTTATTTACTGTCTAAAATATATAAAAAACCTGTACGGGAGTTACTTTCCCGGCTTAGGTCGGAAAAATAACTTTCTCGTACTGTTTTTATGACGGTTGCTTAGCAACGGACTAAAATAGTAGAATAGCGTATTTTAGGATCTGAAATTGCGCCGAGAAAGTAGACATTTTTGAATAATTTCAGAAAAATAACTATTTCGTCCTAGGACGAAAAGTACTTTTCGGACGGTGAACAAAATAATAGATACCCTAAACAAATAAAACAAACTGCCATGATATTTTTATTAGATTGTGTCAAAGTGACGTGAAATCTATTACGATCAGATTTTTCAATTAAAATAAATATAAGAAATAAAAATTTATTGTTTTCTTCTTACAAAGGAATAAAAAATAACGTATAATACACGGACGTACTCATACGGCAATTTCCCGTAATAATAATAATAATAATAATAATAATAATAATAAATGTCTTTATTGTGTAAAATAGAATGAATTTAACACAAAAGGTTAGTGGTACAGTATACACTGATATCAAAACTACTAACCTAGGATACCATTGGTATAGTATTAGTACAGTATATAATATGCAATATTACAATATGTGTATATCTAACGTATATCTAGTTAAGTACATGTATATACAGTATATGAACACATAATATATATCAAAAACAGTATTTATCTCTACTATGTCTAGATTTTATCACTATTTTATCACCGTCTAAAACAGTTTTAAATTTATGTTTAATTCGCCGCTCAAAATCGGAGACTTTAGTTGACGTTTTAGTACATTTGTTGATTTATTGTGTAGCTGTGGAGGTAGATTGTTATAGACATAAGTCGAGAGGTAGGTAAAGGATGATCGAAATGTTTCATATTTAGGCCTTATTGTATGCAATTGGTCGTTCGTATATCTCAAGTTTCGGTTATGCATAACATTTCTCGCAATTAGTTTATCATAGGGATAAATAGGTTTTTGCGTTAGGATGACATTATTTAATAGTGAGGTGAAATGTAGGAAGCGCCTCTCATTTATTTTTAGTAGTTGTAACTCCCTGATATGTGGTGTTATATGCTCGTAGATAGAACTATTTGTTACAAATCTAATACAGATATTCTGGATTTTTTTGAAGTTTGTTTGCTTCTGATAAATTTAAGCAAGGCCCATAAACATAATCACAGTAGTTGACGTGTGATAAAACTAAGGACTCGCATAACAGTAGTTTAGTGGCTCTATCAAGGATATTTCTAAAACTTGAAATCTGTTTAAAAGAGCAGAAACATTTTCTAAGGACTTCTGATATATGAGGAATAAAGTTTAAATTTTTATCAAAAGTTAGCCCCAAGTTCTTCACCTTGTCAACTTGTTCTATAATTATATTGTCAATTGATAATTGAAAGTGAGTAAGAACTTGAATTTATTTGCAGTGCCAAAGATTATATTTTTACTTTTAGTTGGATTTAATAGGAGTGAATTCTGAAGAGTCCAATTTTTTATTTCATTTAAATCATGATTAATTTTAGTTTGGGCTTCCTCAGGCTTCGTCACATCAAAAGCAAGGTAAAGTTGTATATCGTCAGCGTACATGTGCAGGGAATAGGACTTCGTGACTTGTGGCATGTCTGCGGTGTAGATGTTAAAAAGCAAGGGCCCCAAGATCGAGCCTTGGGGCACTCCCGAGAGTAGCAAACGTTCGTTAGAGAGTCTTCTTCCACTTGTGGTGTTAAGACATGTATATTGAAAACGATCTAGTAGGTAAGACGTGAGCCACATTAAGATATTATCCTCTATCCCGTAGAATTTTAACTTTTTTATTAGCAGTTCAGTATTTAAGGAATCGAAAGCTTTTGACATATCTAATAACGTCAAGGAAGCTACTTTATCAGAATTAATTGACGTCAAGACATCATCGAGAATAGCGATCAAGGCCGAGGATGTTCCGTGATTCTTTCGAAAGCCGGACTGTATTTTGGGAATAACATTATTGTCAAGCAAATAAGGTGTTAGTTGCCCGTGGATGACCGCCTCCGCTATTTTTGAGGGAACTGAAAGTAAGCTAATTGGTCTAAGGTCCAAGATGGTGCTTATCTTGCTATTTTTGGGTATTGGTTTAACTAATATCTGTTTCCAGATTAGGGGGACTGTTCCGGTTTCAAATGAAAAATTTATAATATGTGTTAGAGGTTCTGCTATATATGGTAAGCTTAATTGTAGCATTTTGCCTGAGATATCGTCATATCCAACTGTGTAAGGTTTTTGTTTTAAGATTAAATTGTGAATAACTTCTACTGAAGCATATTGCAATTCGAAGTTACTATGTGAGTAGCGGTTATACTCGAATTGTGATAGATAATTTTCAGGAATGTTACTACGTGGTATAGAATCTATAAAGAAATTGTTAATACTGTTTTCATCGCAGAGGTTTTCAGGGAAGCGGTGAAGAATTTTGCTTAGATTTAATGACTCCGTTAGATTTTAAAGTAGACCATAAGTTTTTTGGATTTTTGGTATTTTGGTTAATATGGTAATTTAGAAAAGCTTTTTGTTCATTTTTCAATGCAGTGTTGTAGATGTTTCGCATCTCACAGAAGTATTTTCTGTCTACAGGTCTTCTACTGCTTTTAAACCTGTTCCAAGCTTTAGTTTTGATTTTTTTCATGGCCCAAAGAGTGTCAGTGAACCAAGGTTCATGTGGTTTTTTGTTACTAATAGTCTTAGTTATGAGTGGGGCGTGGATGTTAAATAGTGCAATTAATTGATCATTGAAAAAGAATAGCTTTTCATTTACATCAGTCATTGTATACATGCAATGCCAATCAATGCTAATTAGATCAATAAGGAATTTTTTCTCTGTTAAAATATGAGAAGGATCGGAAGGTTTTTGCTATATTTGCATTTTCACCGTTTGTATCTACAGCACAGAACACAGTATTATGATCTGCGATACTATGATCTAAAACACCGGATTTTGAGATATTTAAATTTTCACTTACTATAATTAGGTCAAGAAGAGACTCTGATTCTGAGCAGACTCTGGTAGGTGAGTTGATTAGTTGAGTACAGGAGTGTTCATGGATAATATTGTTCAAAAATGTTGATGCACTGCTAATTTTATGTTAAAGTCACCTAAGACGAAAACATTATTATGCCCGCACAAATCTTACGAAGAACTACATTTTTCCTCCTTGTGTTATAAATAAATAACTATTTCCAAAAATTGTGGTTTCCCTTTTCATTAAATAATACCACAAATAATAATATGATTTCTATTAAAAAATAAAACAAAACTGTTCCTGTTAAGTCACTATACTAATAATAATATATAGTTTAATGAAATTATTTCTTACCTAGAAAGATCGTAAAGAATAAGATTTACAGTATTTAATAGAATTTTCATAAAACAGAAACGTTTTTGTTTCTCATATATCAAACTATTTGATTAATGTAAACACTCCAGAAAAATTATTAAGAGTATTTGAAATTGTTATGATCTCATCACTATTTCGATGTTGTTATATTTTTAACAGTGACCTTGGATTAAGGTTATTTTAATTTATTAGCTCACTATGTATATCAAAAGTTAATACATTAAAGATTACTTTTATTTTTAGGCCGATGTAGGGTAACGTATGGTAAGTATCAAGTCAATTTGTCAGGCTGAGCTAACATCCACGACAGCATCTGTAAAACAGGATCATTTATAAATTATAAATATGACCAGTTTTTATTAATAAATGTCTGAACATATAATGTTTTGAACATTATTTTCCGTAATATATCAGTAAAATTGTTTCTATCATAAATTTGTGTAATACATATTATTTGAATAAGAACGACCAAATTACAGATGATGTTATCACTGATATTAATATTGCTTATTTACCTGCCTTTTGTGCTATATGATTTTTTTCCATATGCTATTTCAGTTGTAATGCGGTTGAATTAGTAGTCAAGTATTTTTTGTATATTGTTAATTAATTTTCCTTAGAAGTACAGTATTATCTAAAACGACTTTATTTTTTATTTTCTCTTGTACAAGAACATTAAAACGCACAAAAAATAACTGCAATATGCGGTGTCAGCTGCAGATTCTCTAGAGAAAATTGTTGTACGTGACACCATAGTCGGAGATGTTGAATAATAATTAATTTTTTTGTCATCTGTTCCCAGTGTTAACATCGGCATATTTCCGCTCCCAAGGTCAATCACCAACGCCAGGAGATAAACGCTTAACTGTTTGTGTAAACACTGGCAACAGTGGCAACCCTTGTAAATGTTTGCCAACCTTCATTCTGTTGTGGGGTAGGGATCTTTAACGTACTCACAGTTTTACATCCCTTTCAAAAGGAGGAAGTTTGCTCAACGACTTGCTCCGGCCACCCAATTTAGAACCCAGGTTGGCTGGGTGGCAGGATGAGCCACTGTTGCTGACACTAACGAGTCGATAAATTTAAATTTTCGTTATGTATGAGGCGAATAATAATGTTACGTGTTTGCTGTCCCCACAAACACCTCAAGCCGTGGATTCATTGATTGAAACTCCTGGTAACACTTACTTCATTCACTAATTAATAATTAACAATGACTTAATGAATGAATTAATTATTACCACAATTAAACATTTAGAAATCACTACTTTAGTCTCTAACTTATTTCCTCTTTACACGCACAATTCCAAATCAGTATCGAGCCTCTGGATCCGTTGTGTACATTATACCGGGCGTAACAGGATCATGGTACACCCCCCTTTTGTCTTTAGTTTTGAAGATAATTGATTTAAATTTTGGATATCTTATATACATAATAAGCAGCACTTTTTGACATAAAAGTGATTTTTTTTTCGATTTTTAAGTGGAACACCCTGTATATTATTGCATTTTTTGAATTTTGCATAATTTGCAACATTGCAAACTTCAATATTTTTTATAATATAATTTTTAGTATTCTATTTAAGTGTGCCATGACGGTTCCGATTTATTCTAAATGACGCGTGTAATGCTAGAAAAATCGAAATCCCGTCAAAAATATTAAATTACATGATTTATGTGTAAATAAAGTTCATCAAAATGGTTTTTGGGGCCAAACTAATTTTTTTTAAATGCAACCATATTGGTACCGTGGTCGTGGTACCAAGGAATTTATTCATATGTCGTATTAAAATGTGCGATAAATACAAACAAAATTACAGCTAAAAGAAAATAAGAAAATACAATTTTGTTCTAATTAAATCTTAAGAAGTAACTAACTAAGGTGGCTTTGAAAACAATAAAATATTTAGCTTGACAGACATTTGTTGGTTTACCGGTGTTTTTATTGTGTCTTTAAAAATTGTTAATTGTGTTCAAAATGCCGCAAATTTATACAAGAGATAAAAAAGTGGACATGTTAATTATTTATGAGGAATGTAGAAAAAATGCCGTTTTCCTAGACCCCTTTTATGCCGAACGATATCCTGATAGACAATGTCCAGCGAGATACTATATTAATCGTCTTGAAAATCAATTCCGAAATGAGCCCAACAATGATCCCGAAGAAAATTTCATTCTTGACGAAGTTACGGAAATTAAGGTTTTGGCTCGAGTAGAAGTTGATGGTTTTTTAAGACAAATTGGGTTTGAATTGGAAATCAGTCACCAAACAGTAACCCGAATTTTGCACAAATACCGCTATAAATCTTTTAAATACCAATTGCACCTGCACTTGTACGAAAATGATTACGAACGTAGGATGGAATATTGCAATTGGATTTTGCAGAATAACGTGCAGCCAAACAATGATTTTTTTGGGAATGATTTTATTTTCGGACGAGTCTAGGTTTACAAATTTGGGATTATTTAACCGACAAAATACAAAATATTGGTCACAAGAAAATCAAAATTTATTACGGGAGGGTAACTTTCAAGTGCGATTTGGTTTCAATGTTTGGCTTGGAATAATCGATAGTAGAATCATTGGTCCAATAATATTTGAAGAACCCCTGACTGGTGCTAGATACTTGGGGATTTCTGCAAAATGAAATTGAGGACAGTTTAACTGAATTATCTTTCCATTTATGACAGGGAATGTATTTCCAACAATATGGCACTCCTCCTCATAATCAAGGATAGTAATTAATTACCTTCAACGGAGATTCGGAGAAAACGTAATTTTGACGAATGATCCTGTGAGGTGGCCTCCAAGGTCACCTGATTTAACACCTCTTGATTCTTTGTTTGGGGTCATTTAAAAAAAATTGTCTACGCAACCGCCGTTACAACTGGTGAAGACCTGGAGCTACGAGTACGACGCGCATAACAGCCCAGCAATTGGCGAACGTTCTTCGAGAAACAGCTATGCGAGTTCAGAAGTGCAGTGACGTTAATGGACAGCATTTTGAACAACTGTTGTAATGTTTTGTGTTCATTTTTTGTATTCCAAAAAGCCACCTTATGTATAACAAGGTAATTAGAACAAAATTGTGTTTTTCTTATTTTCTTTTTAGCTGTAATTTTATTTGTATTTATCGCACATTTTAATACAACATATGAATAAATTCCCTTATTAATACTACTAATAAATGGTACCACGGTACCAATATGGTTCCATTTGAAAAACTTGAGTTTTCCCCAAAAACCATTTTGATGAACTTTATTTGCTCATAAATCACGTAATTTAGTATTTTTGACGGGATTTCGACTTTTCTAGCATTACACGGGTTATTTAGAATAAATCTGAACCGTAATGGCACACTTAAATGGAAAACTAAAAATTATATTAGTGTCACTAGCGTATTTTTTGTTTTGAAATTGCCATTACACCGCTTGATCATACCATACCGGAGTTATCTTTTAAAGTTTTAATTCATTTTGTACATTATTAATAACTTAAAGACTTCTGATGACAATGAAAAAGTTTTCTAATCGTCGAAAACTGTCCACTGTCCAGTACACCGGTATATATAATTGTTATGAATAGAAACCGCATCTCAGGTAGTCATTTTTACGAATATCATGGGCGAAATCAGTTATTTATCTTTTTTTTAGAATATGTCAAGCGTGAAACTTGACAAATGTTATTTGTTTATGTAATATCCATAGATACTTACATAGAACTCTTGATACTTAAAAATTACACAACTTCATTCAATTCTTCTTTTACCACGTAGTACCAAAATCTACAGAGCAATGGGATCAACATTTTTCTTCATTCAATAATACGATTGCCGATTCCTTAATTTTTCTTTACTAATAACTAGCTTGTTGTTTCCAATTGCAAAGTTTATACAAAATTTAAAGATTATTATCATTTATTATTAACAATTATTATTTCTGATTTATTTGTTCAATATCAATTTGTTTTCGAATCCTAACTCTGACAGTGTCTCGTATCTGAATCATCTCTTTCTTGCGATTCTACGCATTTGTCGAACTTAAACTTATACCTTTTGGTTTTACCTAGTGGAAACAAACAAATAAACTGTATATTCGAAAGTAAAGTTTTATCAATCTGCATAATACTTGGGATTCCATCTCGTATATTGTATTTTTCAAAGTAACAAGTTTTAACAACTTAATTTTACTTGTGAAATAACTAAATTATTATGTTATAAATTTTGCTTAAACACCAACACAATCATAAAGCCGTAGCGTTTGTCTCGTAGATATTAAAATGAAATTGAAATTTGGAATAGAAACAGAGGTTCTGAAATGTTTACTAGTATATTTTTTACTCGGTTAGGCGCCTTTAGTGTCCGTCATAAAATAATGTACACTTCTCCAAACTGACAGCAGTTATTTTTGAGCTCTTTTATATTTAGAAATTATAACAAACAGAATATTTAGTTGTGCCTTATGTGTTTTATAATTTACGACCGACAGTATATTTAGAGGTATATATGTCACAAAAATTAATTTAAGTACCACCTAATAATACAAAGTGATTCACTGTTGCAGAAATTTACCGAGAACATATTGTAACTAAAAAAATATATCTACCTATAAAAAGCACCTTAAAAATGTTGTATCCTGTTGTGAGTATATAAAAAACCCCTTCATCCATTTTTTATAGGCATGGCACGTTATTGTATTGAACCTGTTTGGAATAAATTCAACACAGCCTAACTTGCGAGTCGTGATACGTGAAAAATGTAAATTTTGCTCATGTTTTTATTTCCTTTTATCCAAAGCGTAATAATGTAAATCATATTATTTAAAACATACACTTTGACCAAACAAAAAGGTAAATTTTGCATATTAGCGTTAACACAACGGTTTAATTTAAATTGTTCTGCAAAACAATATCAGCAATCTGTTAATAAGTCTTAATTATTTTTCCGTAGAGAGAATTGGCCTAATTGTAGCGAAAATAGCCTGCCTCGTTCTATTTATGTCGCTTTTAATGCAGCCATTTGTACCAATATTGTCGGATTTTAGAGAACACAAATAGAGCCCTGATTGAGAGCTACAAATTAAATTTCCACCTAATCTAATCAGTATTTCTAAAATAAACTTCTCTGCTCCACAGGGCTCTCTTTGCATTATAGAAACACTTGGGAGAGTTAATATTGTACCGTGACGGAACTATTTTCAATTTACTTTTACTACTACCGAAAACATATTCCTTTTTCTCTTGTTGAACTGACCACATTACAGTTTTCTATAGTAAATGTTTGCACTAATGAGTTGATTTTGTTTATGTTTTTAAAGAGTAAATAAATACATAAATCGTAAAAGAAAAACATGTTTTTGGATCTTTCTTTTATTTTATTTTTATTTATTTTTTTAGATAGACTGCTCAACAGGTAAACCCAGTTAGAGAGCAGGACAAACATGAGAAAAAAATCATTAAAAATTAACATTTTACAGTAAAAAAATGAACAATATTACAAGTACTTATTAATAATAAAAAGAAAAACAGAAATTCAATTATAGCATTTTTTACAGTTTTTGTTATGATTGTTACACATTGTGAATAGGGTGAAAAATTTAAGAATATTAAAATGTGGAATTAAGAGATAAAAGTTAGCTATCTTGGGAAATTTAAATTTGCAACATAAAAATTTAATTTACGTAAATGTTCTCGGCAGTCAATTTGATTGTGTATGATTTTATATAGAAAATACTTGTGAATGATAATCACGCTTGTTCTCAAGAGTAGTTAGTCATAGAGAATCTATTTAAGAGCTCTAGCTGTGAATAATCAACAGTCGGATACAGATTTAAACCATAATAATTTTATAAATCGTCTCTGTACACTTACTAGATCGTTAATGTAATTTCTGTAATAAGGGTTCCAGAGTAAGGATGCATATTCAAGTTTAGACCTGACAAACGCAAAATATAAAATTTTTAAAGTACCTATTAATATTCGAAAAATCTGTACTAGTTCTAATTAGATAGCCAAGAGTTTTGAGTGACTCATTTACTATCTTATTTATATGCGGTATAAAAGAAAGTTCTTTGTCAAAAATTATGCCAATGTCTACAAGAGTTGGAGGTTTTAGAAGGACTAAGTTGTCTACTCTATAATCAAACAGAATAGGATTTATTTTGGTTGCATGCGTCATAAAGGCTGGGCTTCACTAAACTGGGCCAGGCCGGCGGCAACTGCGGGCATGACATTTGGCGGTTTTGTCCCATATATTTCTTTACAAATTTTCCTACAAAACCCGGCGGCCTACGCCGGCGGCACCTAGCCCAGTGTAGTGAAACCCCGCCTTAACGTTACATTTAGACACATTTAAGTTTAGCTAATTTTGAACACACCAATTAGATATATCTAAGAGACTATTTTGCAGAAAAGCGCAATCATCGAAGGAAGAAATTATTTTAAAGATCTTAGGGATCTATTAATTTATTCTCAGTATGCAGTATGCTTTGTTTTTTTAAAATTTTTGCTAGTACTGGAGAACATATTAAAAAAAATAGCACGATAAAATTACGATCTCTTAACACTAAAAAACTAAAAACTTTGTGTTTGCTTCGCATACTTTAAATGAACGACCTTTAGCAAGTTATAAGAGCCCCCGCACACTGGCGGCCAGGTCGCGGCGTCCAATAGAATATATGGAGTTTTATGTCACGCCGCACACTGACAGCGACAAGAAACTCCATATAATTTATTGGCAGTCGCGACCTGGCCGTAAGAACGCGGGAGCTAAACATTATAATGTAGGTGCGCAACAAAAGCTCAGTCTGTGGAAATTCGATTTATATAAGACGCCACAGACTTGCTTTACCTAGTGAAACCAGAAGCCTGCCATGGTAATGAAAACTCATTATTTAATATGTTTAAAAGAAGTTTCTGATGGTAGTTAAGGATTGTGACGTGTTCTCTTGTATGTTTGGGTGATATATAAAAAACTGCTTTTGTATTTACAATGAAACCATCCACACTTGCATAACTTGCTCGAATTGTGTCAACAGTACGATGCAGAGCATGGAGTATTAAATTTAGATTAAATTGCGAGTGGGTCGTCAAGGCCCTAGTGAGGCCCCTGCACTGCGACCTAAAAATATCATTTGTGATAACTCTTATATTTATGCGTACCCATCAATTTTTACGCTTCTGAAGAAGCCTAAAACATGCCTGGTTTCCATTTCAACAGGTGTTGTGCTCCATGCCTTTGGCGGATTTGGACTTCGCATGAGCTTCATATGTACAGAAGTGACACAATATATCGCTTTCAGCTTTACCCATTTTTTTTGAGATGGTATCTCGGTGGACAATGACCTATGAGATGGTCTGTTAGTATCCTTAACTCTGGTTTGCCAAACAGTCTATGCTCTAGCAAAGTTTGGATACAAAACTTAGTGATTGCTCCACCAGAGTAATATGTCCATAACTTCACTGGTTCGTGGTGTGGCTGTGTGATCATTAATTTCCTTTATCCAGTTATTAATTGCGACAGTAGACTTTTTAAACAGAGCAGTTATATTAAGGGAACCATCTTTATCCGAATCATCTTACCCAGAACCAAAGGAGGCTTGCTTTTGACTTGGTGATGGCGAATCAACTTTTTTAATAATTTTTTTTTGTAAATTTCTCGATTGCTACTGCTTGTAGTTTACGACCTCAGGAAATTAGTGCAAATGTTTCAATTTTGTGATAAAGCTACACAATAATTCCAATTAGTTTTCCTATAATGTTTCAATAATTTATCTCTCCCAGCCTGGAATGACAACAATACGTTTTCGTCGACTGTCTCGTTCATCATTAGCAAATGTTGTTACTAGAGATTCGATTACATCTAATATATTAAACTCGATGATCATAAGTGAAAGTGTAACATACTTGCCCCCACATAATACTACAAATAATGATTTTAAATACTTTAGATATGTAGTAACGCTATGGATTAATTTCCACTCATTTTCATTTAGTCGTAGCCTTTTTAGACGTAGATTGTTTCTACATAAAGCATATAAAGCTTTTCTCATTTTTGAAGCTGTATTCAACATATCAAACCAGAATTGTGGAACAATCTGTTTTTGGCCATAAAAATTTTATGTTCACAGCTTCGCAACAACAATTTAACTTCTTCTGCCACTGCTTTGGTCGTTTTACTGTATTTCGTGACATGATTAACAGGAGATGCTAGTTTCTATTTGTCTTCTAGATTTTCATGTTCAACATCCTTTTCTTTAACCTCGGTTTCATCATTTTCCAAGTCAGAATTGAGGTTGGGGTTCGATAAATTCATAATGTCTTGGACTTCCAAATTAATAATGTGCATAAAACAACAAAAATGAAAATAATGAACGAAAATAATATTATTGTAAGCTAACATTTTACATAGTTCGTCTGGTGCACAGCGCATGCAACAATATGCCGTTGGGCAGTCGTAATTTCCAACATTTGGTACGCACGTACTTAAAATATGAGAAATGTGACTCTCGAGATCGATAATTGCATTTCGACATTTATCGAGAACGAGATCGAGAACCTTCTTTTGAGAAATTCCGAGATTGAGATCGAGAATGGGTAAAATCTCAGCTCGTGTCGTCTCGTGACAACACTAATGCCAGTTGCTTTATTGTTATAGACATTCCCAGACTATGTTAGACTTATAAGAAACTTAGAGGTTTATATGCTGCCTGACTGAGAGTATATAAATTTAAATTGAATTTCTGCCTGAAAGAAGCATAGATTATACAAATAATATGTATCAGAACGGCCGGCTGGTTGAAGCTTCATTATTACAAACATTAAAATTTGATCTTCAGAAATTTTAAATTTGCTTAATATGTCCGTTGTTAGTAGTCCATGGTATCAATGCAAAATGTGCGTGGGAGCGGTCATGTGTCTTGTTAAAATCAAATTGAAATTTCACTTCGGATTTTTAATTCCACCTTTTGCTGTTCATCTGATACATGTGTCAAGATGTCCTGAAAAAATCAAAAAAAAATCTTAAGAGCATTTTTTTGTGGTCAGGTATAGCGCCCTGGTCCAACTTCCGGAAATTCCGAAAAATCGGCTTCCAACGCCATGTTTTGTGGCCGCTTTGTTTTGAAAATCGAGATATTGCTTAAATGTGGTTTTTATGAAGTTAAGATACTATTAACAGCATTGTTTTTTTGACCACCGAAAGAGTTAAAATACAATAATGTGTTTTGCAAAGTAAGCTGTTTTTCGAAGAGGGTGTAATATCAGAACCATTGGTCCAGAAAAGGTTTTTTTAGTCTAAAAATGTTTGTATGTCTTGTAGTTGTTTTACCCCATACCCCATTCACCCCTTCATTCACTCCGTGATTTAACAAATAAATTTTCAAAATAACTAAATTTATGGCTGTAATTTGCTTTAAGTATGCAAATAAAATATGCTACACTACATAAAAAATGATTTAATATGCAATAATTTAAACCAAGAAAACTTTTTTGAACCAATGATTCTAATATTATACCCCTCTTCGAAAAACAGCTTACTTTGCAAAATACATTTTTGCATATTAACCCTTTCGGTGTGTAAAAAAATGCTGTTAATAGTATCTTAACTTCATAAAAACCACGTGTAAGCAATATCTCTATTTTCAAAACACAAAACATCAAGGCGTCGGGAGCTGTATTTTCGGAATTTCCGGACATTGGACCTGGGCCCATACCTGACCACAAAAAAATGCTGTTAGGGTATTTTTTGGATTTTTTAGGACATCTTGAAACATGTATCAAATGGACAGCAAAAAGTGGAATTAAAAATCCGATGTGAAATTTCAATTTTAATTTAACAAGTCACATGACCGCTTCCACCGCCCCGAGCTATGATCCCTAGTTCAACCCCTTCCCCCCTCAACCTACTGACAGAGCGGGCAGAAAGACGAGACCACGCACTTTTTGCACTGGTATCAAGGACTATAGTTGTTGGTTTAGTTGGCCAGTGTCTCGTTGCAAACTTATACTAGCTAAAAAAAAGGTAACCGACGCATTCGGACAAAAAGTGCTTACCAGAACGGTACCCACACTGTGTTTCTTAAAATCAGTAGTCTCATCGACCATTACCCATACTTTCTTATCGCATAGGTATTTCTTGTTTAATACTATTTTAAATTTTTGTTCTCACAAGATGGTAAGCAATATTGCAACTGAGAGTTCGACGGTAGTTTTCCAGTTAAGAACATATTTTCCCCCAAATTGACGAGATAGATAAAATGGAATATTCCATACATTAAAGATAACAATTAAATCAAATATGGAAATAGCATAAAGTACTTCATTTTGCTTAGTTTGTCTATAAGTAACATTGGCCAAATATCGCATGCTATCTGATAAATGGTGAAAAATTTATTACGAGAAACCAAACATACGACACTTTCATCGTACAAGTCTGAAAATCACGAAATGTATGTTTGAATGTGATAAACATACGTTGAATACCTACGCGACGTATTCGAAATAATTATAGACCAAAAAAATATAATTAAAAAAAGGAAGAGAAAAGGAAAATATATAAATGGTTTTATTTAGCCAGTACATAAATCAACCAAATCTAATAATTTTGTTAAAATAATATCGATCTTTCTGCCTATAATAATTGTCATCACTGACACGAGATTTGGCGAATATAGCTAAATTGATGCTTCTGTCATTGCTATATCTGTCCAAAATGTATCATTTTATATTAAACGGAATGAAATTTATGTGTTGAATTTTCTTGTTCATGGCTAAGTAGATTCTTATTTTAATTTTGTTTGTCTTAATAAACTGGTAAAATTATGATTCGAGGAAAGATATATATCTATCTATATTTCCAACTAAAATCGCATTAATTTAAAATTGTTAATATCTTATCGGCACAAATCGCGATTTTATGATGATGAACTGTTTATACCTCTCCTCGATTACCACCAAACTCATCTATATAAAATAGGTGCATTTCGTTATCTTTATTGCCATTTTATATCATTTGTACATTGTAAAATGAAACAATAATATGTGTTCAGCTGCAACAACTAATGTGACGTGTATTTGTACGAACAAAAAATAATCTGTAAATAATTACTACAAAAACAACCACCTATTTAATAGTAGCTGAATTAATTTATTAACCGTTTAAATGTTTAGTGTTAAAATAATCAAGGGTTATATCCCGAATGCATCAAGTTTAATCGCTTAAACTGTGAACGTCACATAATTTTAAAATTTTGCTTAGCAAATGACGAGTGTATAATAATTTGATAAAATCCCGTGACCGTAGGTCGAAGGATTTTATCTAAAATTATTATACACGAAAGCATTTGTTTAAAAGCAAAATTTTAAAAATTGTGACGTCCCTACATAAGTTAAGTGATTAAAATTGATGCACAAGGGATATACATGGTGTCATAACCAAAAGTAGGCACCCTGAATAACTTTGGATATAAAAATTTTTTGAAAAATTGGTGAAACACGTCGACCTTGTTTCCAAGGGGGGACATATTTTAATGTAATACTTGTATACCTATCATCATCCCTCTACCCTACACAGCCACCCCCTCAAAAAATTCAAATGGCAAGGGGGGTCGAGTGATACATCTTTTGAAAGGTCTTTCAATTCCCTACATAACTGTGTATTTCTTTTAACTTTTATCGATTCGTTCTTAAGGAAAATAATTTTATTTTTGATTACACACAATCGAAATCGCTTAAAAAAATATAAAATACACGGCATTGGGTATTGGAATTTATAAAAAACTACATTTTTTAGTGGTCTCAAATCAATACGAGTTTTTTCGACAAAAAACACTCCTTGTCCGTTTAGTATTTGATAGTCCTTGAACATTAATTTGTTCACAACCAATTTTAAATCGAGATACATTTTACCAGAGTGAGTTCTCAAAATGGTTTACACCCTTCAGGAGAGAATAGAAATTGTCAGCATTTATTTTAAAAACGATAATTGTGCTAGAGCTATGGAGCGCATATTCAATAGAAATCATCCAGATAGAAGGGTTATTTCTCAGTATGTTTTACAATTATTGACAAAATTTATGGAAACAGGTTTTGTAGGAAACAAAAAAGCATGAACCTCAGCGACCGATTAGGAATGAAGCAGTCGAAGTGGCAGTTCTGGGTCATTTGCAGATGGATAATACACAATCGATCAGGAAAGTAGCTGAGGCTTCCGGTGTATCACGAAGCAGTGTTCATCGAATTGTAAAAGCCCACAAATTTCATCCATATAAATTTAAATTGGTACATGAATTAAACGAAGATGATCCCGATCGTCGGCTTGAATTCTGTGAGATTTTTAGTGAACAATTAAACGGTAAAGCCAATCTACTGTACAATACCTGTTTTTCTGATGAATCTACATTTCAGTTAAATGGGGAGGTAAACAGGTATTGGAGTGGAAACCAATCCACATTTGTTCATGGAAACTCGTACTCAAAGGCCTCAGAACTTAAATATTTGGGCTGGCATCTTAGGGGATCACATTGTCGGGCCGTTTTTTATTCCTGACAATTTAAATGGCGAAAGGTACCTCGATCTGTTAGAAAATAACATCGACCCAATGATTACCGAAATCCTCGAGGAAGACGATAATCTTTTAGAGGGCGAACTGTTTTTTCAACAGGATGGGGTATCCCCACATTTTGCTATAGCAGTTCGTCAATTTTTGGATAATCCCTTGGATTTCTTTCTGTGGGGACATTTGAAATCGAAGGTATTTGCAACAAAACCCGCATCTCTGGAAGAGTTACGTGAAAGAGTTGTTCGAGAATGCCAGTTATTGACTCCAGATGTGTTCAGAAATGTTCGTACAGAATTTCAAGACTGATTATACTACTGTATGGAAGTCGGTGAGGGTCATTTTGAACAATACATAGGATAATTTAAACTGCTTCTTTTATTTTTATTTCCCGAACCTAAAATAATAAAACCATTATTTCTCAGGAACGAATCGATAAAAGTTTAAAATAATACACAGTTATGTAGAGAATTAAAGACCTTTCAAAAGATCTATCACGCAACCCCTTTGCCATTTGAATTTTTTTAGGAGGTGGCCGTGTAGGGTAGCGGGATGATGATAGGTAAACAAGTATTACATTAAAATATGTTCCCCCTTGGAAACAAGGTCGACGTGTTTCACCAATTTAAAAAAAAAAATTATCCAGTTATTCAGGGTGCCTACTTTTGGTTGGGACACCCTGTATGTAAAGATTATTACCAGAATAGAAATCGTTATAGACAATAAAATGCACAATTTTTATTTTATTAATTTTTACTTATTTCATAACAATTATAAAGTACAAATTAAATTAATAATTCGCTTTTTTTTAATAAAGACGCAATTCAAATTAATTATGTTTCGTTGCGTTGGTACAATTGATAAAAAAATTACATTTTTGATATACAATTTGAGCTTGTGTTTCTTCATTAATGTTTTGAATAGTAGTATGTTCTGATATTGCCTTAGAAGTGCTTGGTTCATTTTGTATTTCATTTGAATTACATCTTCACTTATTTATCACGTTTAAATGATGTAGGGCATCTATTTGCCAATACGGTTTTATGGAATTTGCACTTCCATGGCCGATTATTTTGATAAGCTCTTGCTCTTGCGTTGCATTCTTTATTAAGTTACTGACAGCTGTGGCTCGATTGGAATGATTAGTTGTTTTTACAATTGTTGTATCTAAACCGGCTGATTCCTTTGTCCATTTGGACAGTTCATTTCTTCCAATCGGTGAATTTTTGTACCAATAGGAATTTTCGTATTTATTCTAGTACCTTTTGCATGTCAGAAATTAACGATTTGTTGTAATATTGGAGCCCCTCTTGGATAATAATTGTTTATATAGCCTTAAAGGACATAGATCGGCATTAATTTCATTAGGCGTTAACAATTTAATATCGAAGCATTTTTTGTCTCCTTGTGTGATCTTACTGATCATATGGTTATATTCTACTCGTCCTAGAATGGCAAAAAAGTCTTAGTTAAACAGTCGCAAATGAAAAGTGAGCCGTTTTTTAACTGTTGTCTGTCCTCTGTGATCAATTTCTTCTTTAAAGTGATTTGTTAAGCAATTTGCGGCCTCGCCTCTCCAAGCGAGCGCAACTGCGATAATATGGAAAGGTTTTTTTGCAGTCGTTCAGGAGTGTTTTCATTCCAAAGCATTTTCATTTTTTTATGATCTGCTGAATCTAACGCAACTGAAGAGGCTTTTCTTTTCGTGATATTTTTCGGTAAATATCTTCTTTTAGCATTACGAGCATCCCTAGCGCACTTAAATTGAATGTCCTAAAATGGATCAAAAATTACGTATTTTAAAAATACATTTCCTGAGGCATTTTTGCAGTTATGTTCCATATAGTTTTTATTACATTTTCCTTATAATCTTTACTATCTCTTCGTCTCATATTGAAAGCCCAGTCTTTAAGTACCAACGCAATATAATCTATTGTTGTAGTGGCCTCAAATTGGTATTCTGTTTCATTACGAAAATCAGTAAATTGTCCCCATACCGATTTGTGCGTTTTCGTTGTGTTAATAGGAACGCTTCTTTCTTTGTCTACTTCGGAAAGTGAAACATTTCCGAAACGAGTACTTTCTTTATTTACTTCCAATTGACGGTGTAGGTAAGCATAAATGACATTGACTATCAGAATTGTTAAGTCGGTGAGTATCGAATAGCAACGACAGGCCAAAGCTTACTTTACATGTCAAAAGTAAATGAACAGCTAAGTAAAAAATAACCGATTATTTTTGCAAATTAGTCACTTATTTAAACAAGTCAAGTGGTACAAATTGCATATTTCATATTGGTTAGATTAATGATGAGGGAAATAATCATTATTATTTCTTCATTACCTTCCACGTGATGTGGATTTCTCTATATAGTCCAAATCGAAGCTCTCATAAAAATGTAGTTTCAGATGTTTTCAAAAAACGTCGTCTTCTTTGATCCCTTTACCGCCGTCAAAGAAGCTAACATTTTTATTGCAAATAAGTTTCAAATAAGCTATAAAGGTGGCATCAAAGGCAAATTTTCACAATTTGTCTCAGAAAATGCTACAGTATGGGACCGTGAAACATGGGAAATAGGAATGTCAGTTGTGTACAACTAAGACAGAGCCATAATATCATAATATCACACGTGTTAGAGAAGCAAATCAGGATAGCCTAAAGCAAACTAAGCAAGACAGACTAAGTGAGTGATAAGTGTATCCCTCTGGTGGTCACTGCTACTACCCGTCAGACATCATTGATGTCTTAATGACGAATAGCGACCTGCAAAGGAGGTACCAAGAGCTGTGACCTCTAACCGTGGTGGACTAAACTGTATACTGAATAAGACTTATAGGAAACAACTACTCAGCAGACAAAAGCCCCGACCTACATTGAATTAAACCTGCAAGTCTTGTTTGGTAGCTAAAATCGTTGGTCAATTCCTCACTAGACATAGACCGGTTTCGAACTTGTTACGTACTCGTCAGTATGCCATAAGTAATGGAAAAGACAAATAATAATAGCAAACCAGGCTAACTTAAAGCAGACTAAGCAATGCAGACATAGTGAGTGATAAGTGTATTCCTCTGGTGGTCAGTGCTACTACCCGTCAGACATCATTGATGTCTTAATGACTGATAGCGATCTGCAAAGCAAGTACCAAGAGCTGTGACTTCTAACCCTGGTAGGCTAAACTATTTATTGAATCAGACTTACAGGAAACAACTGCTGTATGAAGCGCCGCGCTGTACAGCGCCGCAACGCTTGAGTGAGAACAGCGTCTTTTAATAACATGCACACAATTGTAAGCAGCATTTTGCTATGCTGCGCTGCGACGCGCTGCTCTATTGGGAATCAGCCTTTAAGATTTGCTGCATCTCTCACTAGCAGTGTTGCTAAGTCAAGGATTCCTTCCTTAGATCTAAGGATTTCTACACGCAATTTAGGAAGATTTTTTGTAAAACACCCGAAATCTAAAGATTTTCATCTATATCTGGAACATGGCGTTATAAATCATCATTCAATTATAAATTTTAGTTTATTTCAGGGAGACTTAATTTTGTCATAAAACTCTGTATCTCAGCATACATCGGCAACTATGTTCCATTGCATATGCGAAGGTAACCTTATTCTTGTGGCCCTAGCCTAACGGTTAAGTTGGTACCCCTAAATATCTTGCTTGACAATTAAGTTTAACAAATTAATAATAATAGTATCTCTTTTACAATAACAAATTAACAATTAACCTCCAAAGATTTTATTCCTGCATTAAAACGTGAAAATTTTGTAGAATAACGAAATAAGTTAAGATTTTTTTGTTGTAATATATATTATATATATATAAAAATATTTTTTTTTCAACAGTATCTAGATTCATTTTTTTGCTAAAAAAATGCTAAATTCAAATTTCCAGGGGTTTTTTTGAGTTTTTGGATTTAAGGAATTCAAAGGATTTTTCGAGATTCTTCTGTGGATTCTCCAGATGGTGTTGGCAACACTGCTCACTAGGTTTAAGCACGTCTCATCTCATACATTGAGGACCTAGCGTTGCTTAGGATATACTTTTGCGAGCTATAAGATGGATATTAGTTAATTAAGTTAATTAGAGACATGCTAAATAATTGCCATCTATACTTAGAAATTACAAATGTAGAAAAAATTTACACAGCGATAAAGGACTCATCACAAGTACCCCACACTATTTACTACTCTATGGTGCATGAAATCAAGACATTATTTTTGGTACAAATATACTTTATTTATAATTATTAATCCTCAGATGATTTCAACTTAGTTGACGAAACACACATCGATCCTAATCTGCAATATTCAGATATTTGTGAAATTTAGTGTGTTCTACTTATGTACAGGGTGGACAAATTTCGATGTTTGTATAGGGTAACTCGATCTCGTTTTTTTTTTGAGACAAATTCACTGGCGTAAACCAAAATTTGCTATCGTCTTTTGTTTTCGAGTTATAAACAAAAGTTTGATTTTTCAACTTTTAGAAACTTGTCATTATGAAAAAACAACTTTTACATTCTTCAGGCACTTTTTTCTGTATAATACAGTGGCGTCGAGAAAATTTAATAAAAGGTGCAATTTTGAGTTATGGCATAAAGTTGTATTTTTTTAAATAGGAATCATAGTTGGCTGTGGTTTAGCTAAAAAGGATTTTTTTCTCTTTCAAACTATATATCATATGTGGGGTCGCTTTTGATGTGTAATTTAATAGCGAAAATAATCTTTAAGGGCCAGTTATATCGACATGGTTCAGCCAAAGTTCAACTGAACTTCGTTTAAAATCCTATGTTACGATTGTTGTAACAATCGTAATCTTGGATTTTAAACGAAGTTCAGTTGAACTCTGGCTAAACCACATCGATGCAACCAGCCCTTAGTAGATTATTTTCTGCGTTTTTTTATATTTATTCCAAGTAGACATGTATCATCTATGACAGTGTGTATCCGTTTGTCAATAAATCACATATTAATTTTGTTTCCGTCATAATTACACCCCATTTAATCTTAAAAGTGAAGATGTCTTACGAAAATTATGAGAAAAATTGCTAGACTAGAATGCTTTATTCAAAGTAATGACAATTGTGATATTGCATCCGAAATATATTTCAATCGCTATCCAGAAAGAAGACAACCTAATAAAGCTATTTTTAGGTTAAAAGAAAATCTCTTTAATTGTGGGTCCTTCAACAAGGCAGAACCAAAAAATCTATATATTTATTTCTAATGTATATTTACATCTAATTTTATAATGCATTACAATTGCCAAATAAAAGTTTAAATTAAAGTAAATGTTCAAACCGATGTCCGTTATGTTCGATACATACATACATTATATCTCTTCATAACACTTTGTATTATAAATATGAAGATTTGAAATGGGATTCACACAGTCTATAAAAATTTTGTCTGAGTTCATTCATGTCGGTACTGGTTTTCTTGTATAATTTGTCTTTAATATGGCCCCAAAAGAAATATCAGGTGATCGTGGTTGCTACCTCACTGATTTGTCACTTCCCATCTAGTTATTTCCAACATTTATATTTAATAATTCTGAAATAGTCCTGATATTATGAGATGGTGCACCATCTTGTTGGCAATTAAGCGTGGATTGTCCATAAATTCCTCAATAATTTTCTGGTTTAAGATTTCGTAGTACCGTTGGCCATTAAGATTTTCTTGATATATGTGATATCTTAAAACACGATTGCCACGTAGGGCACACCAAACATTAAAATCAAAGTATCCCTGAGATCGCATGTCAACGGTACGGTGAGGGTTCATATCAGACCAATAGCGCTTGTTATGCCTGCTAACGTAGGCTTCATCTGTTCAAACTACATTTCTAGAGAAGAATGGATCTTGTTAACTTTTTTGACGATACCATATGCAAAACTCCAATCGTCGCTGAAGATCAGTTGATTGCAGGTGATGTTGTTTCCTTATTGTATAAGACCTGAATTTGTGTGTCTTCAAAATACTCAAAGCTCGACGTCTTGAAATCCCAGAATCAGCTTCAATTTGACGACTTGAAATTGAAGGATTTGCAACCGTCATTCCAATTACATTTATAGAAGTTCATTCAGCATCTTCAATGTTGTAATTTTTTAGTTTTGGCTTGTTGAAGGACCCACAATTAATGAGATTTTCTTTAGACCTCTTAAAAATAGGTTGTCTTCTTTCTGGATAGATATTGAAATATATTTCGGATGCAGTATCACAATTGTCATTACTTTGAATAAAGCTTTCTAGCATATCATATTTCTCGTAATTTTCGTAAGACATCTTCACTTTTACGATTAAATAGGGTGTAATTATGACGAAAACAAAATTATTAATATGCATTTTACTGACAAAGTATAAACACTGTAATACACGCCTACTTGGAATAAATATAAGGGAAACGCAAGAAGTAATCTACTAAAAGATTATTTTCGCTATTAAATACTTATACATCAAAAGCGACCCCACATCTGATATATAGTTTAAAAGAGGAGAAAATTTCCTTTTTAACTAAACCATAGCCAACTATGATTCCCATTTAAAGAAATAAAACTTTATGGCACAACTCGAAATTGCACCTTTTTGTATTTTCTCGACGCCACTGTATTATACAGAAAAAAGTGCCTGAAGAATGTAAAAGTTGTTTTCTCATAACTTTACAAACAACCAACATATTGACATGTGTCTAAGGAGTCGAAAAATAGAACTTTTGTTTATAACTCAAAAACAAAAGACGTTATCAAATTTTGTTTTCGCCAGTGAATTTGTCTCAAAAAAGAGATATGGAGAATGTGTGTTCAAATTTTTGTATCTCTTACAGTTACCGAGTTACCCTATACAAACATCGAAATTTGCCGACCCCACGCACCAAAATAAGTTTGTCGTAACCTCAGTGCTCCCGACTCCATTGTGCATTCAAATAAAATCAACCTTTGCGTCGTTTTGAAAATCATTTTTAATATAAAAACGTGATAAAAGCCACTCACTTTGATAATCACATCAGATTTGACAGTCCATTAGTATTTCACAGACTCACACGTTTTGTATTTTAAAGCAAACACGCATTCGATTATTTTTGAATGCTCTCGTACAAAATCGCCAAAGAATTTATTTATAACAGACATACTGAATGCCTTTACATGCATCACCAGCGAGGTATATACAGCGTGTTCGGAAAATCCACGGTAAAAAGGAAGTCCACTCACTAAAACAAGAAAAAAGTTACTATGAAGATGAGACCGGAAATGCTTTATATGGAAACGCAAGCTTCAGATTTTTCTTTAACAATTCAGTCAATACGTTGTAGAAAATGAATTTGCGTTTGGTCTTTCTGCAATGTATATGTATATACTACATTTGTTACAAATTTTAAGTAATTGTTGATTTTCACCGAACATTAATCTTATTTCTGTCTAGCAATTTCTCATTTCTCCGTCTCAAATCTTCTGGTATAAATTCACGAGGATCGTTAATATTAAATGGTTGAGGGCCGTAGCGCTGTAGCCCAATCAAACCGTCGTTTAGCACTCTCAGCTTCCGTTTCTCTTTTATGTAATATTAAATTGAAATTGAAATGTGACGTAACGTCTAAAGTTTGCTCCGATGCAACTCGGACTGCATTCTTAATTATTCAAAATCTGTCACAGGAAATGTATGTTGGTTGGCGTAATTGAATCAGTGAGTTAACTTCTAAAGCAAATGATTTTTTAATGTAAGTCGTCCTAACTTTGTAAAGATGTGCTATATTTAGAATTGATTGCGGCTTTTATAGGCGATGGTTCTATGCGTTTAGAAGGCAATTGTGAGCTGGAACTGTTGGTGAATACATCACACAATTTCGATTTATTTTGATCGATTAACCAATTAATTAGTTAATAAGGAAGGAAATTTTGGCGCAGTTGCTGGGGATATTGTTTTTTGCCCGTATCAGATTTTATTTAATGATATATTTTTATTTTTATTGTTATATACTTATTTTGTAACACTTGTTATTTTATATTTATAATTTAAAATGTTCTCATCTTGGTACCACTTAGCGATATCACAAGTGTGGGGGATTTGACCTTGTGCAACTCGGTAGAAGGAGTAAAAAGACCAGTTGTTGCGTTGCCACTTGCCAGTCAAGTAATGATTTCTTACGCACATGTAAAGTTTTAAAATAAAGGTATATTTTATTCACAAAAGTTAATTATTTTATTTTTGAAAAGTGGAAGTATAAAACCAAAAAATCCAGGTGCAATCACCAACAGATTTTCTTTTATTTTTAGTATTGAAAATATACACGGGGGCCGTCTACGCATAAATGGAGCGATTTGCGAGAGATCTGTTGGCCGGTATTATATAAAAAAAGCGATACATTATGATGAATGATGACAAAGCTTGTTTGTATATTTAAATAGGTTGTTTCATATGTTTATAATATAATATACTACACGGTTTTACTTTAAATAATAGCACCGAATCTGCATTATGTGACATTTACCATAAAATTGTCAAAGCGTTAGACAAAAAAAAAAACACGTAGGTCTCTTCGTTGATTTCTCACGAGCTTTTGATCTGATTGATCATCAGTTGCTCAAAGCCAAACTAGCACGATACGGTGTTCGAGGAACTGCTTTGGAAATTTTTTTCTCTTACCCTGACAATAGAACACAAATTGTAAAAATGACCAGTGAAGTAGAAAGCAATACGTGTAATATCAGATAAGGAGTTCCGCAAGGCTCAATCTTAGGACCTCTCTTATATATATATATTGTATGCTAATGACTTAATTAGAATTACTTGGAAAAAATACAAAATGTTCATGCGGTATGCTATGCTGATGATACAAATGTTCTAATCACAGGAAATAATTTAACTGAAGCCACAGTAACCGGTGAAGGAGTTTATGAAAAGAATAATATGTTGGGCCCAAAAAAATAAGTTAATTTTAAATAATGCTAAGACTCTTGCTATTAAATTTTCTTTAAATAACATGGACAATCTTACACTTTTCCATAGTACCGACTATCAAATAGAAACGTGTGATACTAAAAGTTATTAGGTGTTACTTTTGATCAACATATGCAATGGTCTCAACAAATTGACATTTTATGTATGAAATTAAAGACCAGTTGCTACGATCTAAAGGTTATGTCTAAACACTGCAGCCAGGCTATTCTCAAAACTCTATATTATGCCAATTTTAATTCCCATCTCAGATACGGAATTGTGAACTAGGGCAATAGCAGTAATGTGGTTAGGGTATTTTTACTGCAAAAATATGCAGTTCGCATCTTGTCGAATCTAAATTCAGGAGTCCTGTTATAATGCTTTTTAAAATCTTAAGGTTTTAACTGTTGCTAGTCTGTATTTTTAGAGGTATGTATATGTCTATACTAGTAATTGTGTCCTTGATTAGTTAATTAGATAGGAAAGTAGTCGGTTCAGGACAATAAAATAACTTTATTCTTTCACCAACGTTTTCATTTTATTTCCGTAAACTTTTCAGGCTACAATTAAAATAAGGACAAGTTTATAAAAATTTAACAAAAAATATGTATATAAATAATATGTGCACAAATTAATTTAATTACCTCAGAATAATAATTGTAAAGTGGGACTTCTAACTGTCATCTCTATCATCTAAATTTTATTCACATGGCCTTAATCTGTAAATAATACATAGATATGTCTGTGATATTTTCAAAATTTATGTCCTGCTAAATAATATACATATAATCCCTAAATCATTAAAACATACCTGCAGGAAGATCTTCTTTATATTATTATAAATATTAACATAAACAACATAGCAACAAAAAATCACAACTGATAAAAAAAATTTTTTATTAATTATTTTTTTCCAAATTGAAATTATTAAGTAAAAACATAGAGCTAATAGATATCTGCGATACTGCGAAGTTAGATTATTTACTATTGGTTCACAATCAAAAAACTAAAAGGTATAAAGGAATTCTATGATAAGAACTGTAGTGTCCTCTACATCATTCTTTTTTAATTATTACACTGGCCAACACACATTTTGGTGCCTGGGATTTGTTAAGTTTAACTAAGTAATTTTGGGATGCCTAATCCAAAAATGCCTTCAGATTTGTTCTATCAGATCTACTTTTCGAAATTTACTATTTTCTGCCCTATGTAGGAACAATTCGCTAAAATTAGATATAATGTTTTGTTATACAATAAGTTTTAAAATATTACTATTTGATTACAACTTTCAACTGAAACACAAAAAAAAAGTAGGTAGAAGGTATTTATTTAACAGAAAAAAATATACATATGCAACTTTCAAATCATCACTTAAAAATTTCCTTTTATAAGATTTCCTTTCGTGAGGTTTACCAGAACAGTCCCGCTGAAGATTCCAGCAGTAATCGGCCATCATGTGGGTATCCCATCTTCCTTGGTACCTTTCTTCCATAATGCGGATGTCTTGGTGAAATCTTTCCCCCTGTTCTTCACTAACAGCACCTAAATTTTCTGGAAAATGATCCAAGTGGCTGTGAAGGTAATGGACCTTAATGCTCATGTTACATCCGAGTGTGTGAAAGTTAGAAAGCATCTATTCTACTAATTCGACGTAATTCTCTGCTTTGTGTTTTCCAAGAAAATTTTTAATTACTTTAACAAAAGAGCACCAGGCATTAGATACAAGCTCGTTCATTGATGTCGTGAAATGCGGATCCTTTACAAGTTGCCTTATCTGAGGACCATCAAAAATTCCAGCCTTCACTTTTTCTCTGCTAAGCCTTGGAAATTTAAGTGTCAAATACTCAAAACAAGGTCCATCTCGAGGCAAAGCCTTAACAAATTGCTTCATAAGACCCAGCTTGATATGTAATGGTGGCAAGATGATTTTGTTTCTGTCAAACAACGGTTCGTTAAGAACGTTGTGTTCTCCTTGAACTAAAGCATTTCTTAAAGGCCAATTTCTAGTAATCCAGTGCTGGGCTTTAGCTCTGCTGTCCCACAAGCATAAAAAACAAGGATATTTTGTGTATCCACTTTGTTGTCCGAGGAGAAAGTTTACCATTTTTAGATCGACACAAATCGACCACTGATGCTCTTCATACTTGATTTTTTTTCAGGACCAATGATATTGTCGCGTATTCCTCTTTCATAGTGGTGGAATGTCCAATAGGTATAGAACCATGTTTATTACCATTATGTAAAAGTACACATTTTAAACTTCGGGAAGAACTGTCTATAAAAAGACGCCATTCACTTGGCCTGTATTCTGTTAACCCCATCTTCTCCAAGAGACCTCTTATGTCATTACAAGACACTAAGTATTTTCTTTAGAGAAATACGGCAGCAGATCTTTCTCTCAGGTACGATAAAATGTAATATTAGTACTTGGATACAGTAAGTTCTTTTCATTTAATCTGGAAGCAAGCAATTCGGACAACTCCTTTGAGAGGTTCATATCTCTAACAAGATCATTGAGCTCTTGTTGACTGAAACTTGGGGACTTTTTGAAGGTCCTTCAAAATTACTGTCACTTTCACATTTGTTGAACTGCACCTCGTCAGGCGATGTATCTGAGTCATCCTCCAGAAGCGTAGGCAAGTTACTGAACGTTGGAATAGGTATTTTTTCAGAATGAGGAAGAGGTCTTCTTGCTGACTCCATGTTAGGGTATGTCCATTTATGCCGGTTATTACGATTAATGCTTTGATGCTGACAGAACAAAAATAGCAGTCATCATGATGGTTTTTTTGGCTCCCTCCATACCATAGGTACTCCAAATTTTAAACACGTTCTCTTTCCGTTTGTCCACTGTCGCAAATGTTCTACACATGTTTTGCATACGAAATGTGGTGCCCATGATTTATCCTGGTCTCCTAACTGGACGCCAAAATACGCTAAATATGCTCTTTTTATAAAGTTATATATGGGTTTTCTACTTCCCTTGAAAGAATACTCGCCACAAATATAACAAAAAACATCTGGGTGGTTCACACAATTCCGTCTGCTTGTAGAAGCCATTGTTGTAATTCGAATTTTTAATATTCACGCAACAATTTAAAGCAAATTAGTACACAGTTATCACACGAAAGCACAATACTACACTGAACTGTGGGATGCAGGCAGAGATACGGGAAACCCTATGTTACAGGTAAATGAAATAGGGTGGGGACTGGGGTTGTTTCCGGTTAGGCAGGTAGATTTGTACAGTAATGGGAATACCAAGAATTATAAAAAGACTAATAATTACATTCTAATTTCAGGTAAGAACATATAATTTTGTTCTCCTAAATATTTAGTTATTTTGATTTTGATATTATTATTCGTATAAGTAATGAATTTCACCATGGTGTATCTCAAAAACTAGAGCTGCTAGGGAAAAAAGCGAGTTATTTTTGGAACCAGCACATCAGAAATACCCTTAATCAGTTCGTATTTTCCAGGCACCACGACAAAATTTTATTTTGTTGGCCAGTGTTATCGTTCTGATATTCTAAATGACATAAAACTATGTTGAAAATACCAATATTTCAATATCAATAGAAAAATACTTTTGAAAACTATATGTTTTGATAATAGATATCATGTAATGAGTATTTGTAATGTAACGTGTGATAGTGTTTTGGCCATGCTATTGAATGTTATCATTAAGTACCTTGAGGGACATGCATGGAGGTTAAGGCGTGTTTCTTCTTCATTCTATTAATTACCTACTTGAAATGATATGTAATTCAAAGCATTGATGATCTTGTCAACTCTGTTGCAATTTAATAATTATTAAAAGAAGAATATTTCCGATTGTTAACCTCAATTTGTCAAATATTTGATATTGACCTAATTTTAATTATTGCGACACGTATTTTACAAAATTATTTTTATTATTTGTTAGTGTAGTATGAGTTGTTTCATGTTTGTATTGTTATATTATATAACCAAAACTTTGACAAAAACCGATTAATGGTGTTAAAAAAATTTGCTAAATTGGTAAGTGCATTTTTGATCAATCCTAACTTTATAACTTTGGTTAAAAAACGTTGCAGATTCTGATGAAGGCATGTAAATAAATGTAGAAACCGGTCAATTTAGATAAATATTTGTTATTTTTTTGTCCAGTTACCCACAAATATTGTTGAATTGTTATTTCGTATTATTTATTTTCCGAGCTCGATATTGCACTGGGCCATAGCATGGTGGTTGGATTTGGGGGTTGTCTAATTTATGTGGTGTTTATTTTATTTATTACTATCGAACTGAAATTTACACATATATTATATACTATAAACATTTGATAATATATTCATAAACTAGCTTGAATAGCTGCCAACTTGTGAATCACAAGGTTATACACTCCATGCATCGTTTGTGATCTAGATAGTAAACTGAACATTAATCATTTTTTAAAAGTCTAGGTACCGAAATTTTAAATTGCATTTTATTATACTAAGAGCGTTCTGTGATTTATTATTTGAAAGTAGCTACACTGTGACAAATTTATTTATTTTTTCATGCTGTACTCTTTTTCAGTTGTGTAACCATAACCATATATAAATGAAATGTTTTAAATGTTTAAACATTGTTTTTTCCCTGAAGATGTGTAAAGTTATTTTTAAAATGATAAAATAATATATACTTCGATCAGTGTTTCTTTTCATGTAAAGATACTAATTGACCTCTAAACATTTGTATTATGATCAGTTAAATATTATATTTCAGCGAAAAAACACAATGATCGTATAAAAAACGATTTTGCATTTAAAAAACTACTACTTCATCAGTATTCTTTTTTTCACAATGGAAAAGCAATTTGGCCAGTAGTAGTTATATTAGGAAAAAAAAAAATTGGCGTCGAGTTATAAATCCCTTTTAATCTACAAATATCTTCGATAGAAATAATATGTGTAAATAATGACATGAAAGAAAATAATACACTTTCCATGGCTGTCATTCGATTGACAGAACAAAAACGTTGCAACTATATTTACCTAAAACATCAAAAAAATTAACTTTGAGCTTAAAAAATATTTGTCTGTGTGTGTCGGTGTGTCTGTATCAGTATACCGGTGTCCCAAATTTAATGCTCACCATTGCGATCTCGGAAATCATAAGAGCTACAAAGTCGGTTAAATGGGCTAAGATTTAGCAAATTTTATGCTGATTTCAAATCCGTTAAGAAATCACGGCTAACTGAAAACGTTTTTGGGATTTTCCAAAAAAAAAAAGGAAATTTTGTGATTTCTTTTTTGGCTGTAGCCAAGTATTCCTTGGTCAGACAGGTTTTAGACTTTTACATTATTAGGACACTTTTTGGAGACTAATATTTTGGTCGAGAAACGAATGTTCGATATTCTTTTGTTTTCGAGATATCCGAGGTAACTTTTGTTTTTCTTATAGCAGCCATATTGGATTTTTCATTTTACAGATTGCGCTTAAAAAGAGATTTCAGATGATGTATCACATGCCGAGGAAATATTATTTTTCAAGGGACTAAATTAAAAAAAGATATCCATTGCTTAACAAAACAAAATAGTAGGCCATGGAAAGTCAAAAAGTTATTTTGATTACATGGATATACCTAATACCAACAAATAAAAAATATTAATAATATAAAGGTTACCAGTTTGACATGTTTAAATAATTTTAATTTTCAGCTAAAATACTGAACATAATCGATATGGAGAAATTTTTTTAATAACAGCAAATTAACATAATAGAAGAAATGATAGTAAAGAAGTAAGATTTAATAAAACTGTTCAATATGACCTCCATTTAGCTGAATACATTTTTGGCATCTACGCCTAACTGAACTGATTACTCTTCTGAGAGTATTGGCATTTATTGTGCCCTAACTTTGTCTTCCAAAATATCTATAGTTTCCGGGCTTTCAAAATCATACACTTCATTTTTCACCGTACCACACAAATAAAAATCAGGAGGGGGTTATACCAGGCGAGCGAGGAGGCCACAATACTAGCTCTCTATTTGAAATTATGCGGTTACCAAAATTTTCCTGCAATATCCGTCTAACATTATTAGTATTATGTGCAGGACAACCATTTTATTAGAACCACAATTCGTTTATTTCTTGTTCTGTAAAACGCTGTCTTATCTCGGGTAAAACTTGATTTTCTAGAAGTTCACGATATGCTGCTCCCGTTAAATTGTTGTGAAAAATGATTCGACCAATTAAATGGCTATCTAAAAATAATAATTAAGGAAAGGGTTTATAGACAGATCTTCGGAGTTGAATAGGAAGAGGAAAGGACGCACCAAATATTTAATCCAAACCTAGTTTGGAATCTTCTTTGCGTAGTTACATGCGGATTTTCTGTGGCCCAGAGGTAATAATTGTGCCTGTTAAAAACCACAATTTGTAAAACAACTTTCATCGGTCCATATAACTCTCGATTGAAAATCAGCGACAAAATTCAAGTCTTCTACCAAAATCATTATTGTTTAAAGATTGGAGAATCGTAAGTTTATACGGATGGATGTTTTCTTTGTTTTAATGTTTTGTGTACAGTTGTCTTACGAATATTTGTTTCGCCTGCAATTTGTCGCACTGATATGCGGGGATTATTGTTAACAGTTTCGAGAATATTATTTGTGCGGTCAACATTGTCAATATCACACCGGTCTCTTTTATTATCAAAACTCCCGTAATCCAACAAATTGCATACAATTCTTCCAAAAACTGTTCTATGTGGTTGCATTTTCTCTGGAAATGTTTCTAGATAGGAAGCCGATGCGTTTTGCAAATTTCTATATACTTTTAAAAAACATTCTAACATCAAATTTTTCTTCATATGAGAATTTGTACGCCATTTTGCAATAATCACACTTTTGTACGGTAATAATAATAAGTATTCTTGAACAAGTTTCAATAATGCCTCTACTATTTAGTGAACAACTGTCAACTAACAATAATGTTTATTATTTGTTTTAAACCACAGCCTACTAAATTTTACTGAAAATTATGTGTGAATTTGGTCGTTTTTAGAAAAGCATTTTTCAAATCTTACTAATTACTAACTACTTTGCATGCAAGAATGCCCTTGATGAAGAGTATTCTCTTTGTTCAAATTTTGAACATGTTATTGACAATTTTATGACAAATAAAATCTTAATTAGTCGCCGTCTGAATAATCAACTTCCTTGTCTCTAGCTTTACAAAAACTTTTTGATTTTCCATGGTCTACTATTTTGTTTTGTTAAGCAATGGATGACTTTTTCTTAAATTATTCCTTGAAAAACAATTTTTCCTCGGCATGGGATACATCATCTGAAAGCTCTTTTTTAAGCTCAATCTGAAAAACGAAAAATCCAATATGGCTGCCATAAGAAAAACAAAAGTTACCCCGAATATCTCGAAAACAAAAGACTATCGAGCATTCGATTCTATATCAATATATTAGTCTTAAAAAAGTGTCCTAATAATGTAAAAATCTAAAGCCTGTCTGACTAAGGATTACAGTCCAAAAAAATCACAAAATTTTCGTTTTTTTTTTTTAAATCTCAGAAACGGTTTCAGTTAGCCGTGATTTCTTAACGGATTTGGAATTAGCATAAAATTTGATAAAACTTGTCCCATTTAACCGCTCTTACCGTTTCCGAGATCCCAATGGTGAGCATCGAATTTGGGACACACGGTATGTGATTGGTTAGAGATATTCACTTCAAATTTGTTTCACATATTGAACTTAAGTGAAGAACGGTTCGGAGGATTCTTTTGAGCAATACATATGCTCATAATATATGATGGTGTAATAAACCGAAACGTTAGAAAAAAAAATTTTAATTAGTTATACCTGACCGAAATCCCACAACAAAAAAAACTATCAATATTAATTGATAATAACGGTCAAGAAAAGAAAAAAAATATATGCTCACACAGAAAGTGGGTAAGAGAATGGGGGGATGAATATGTTTTTTTACATTTCCGAGTTATATCCTTTTTTTAAGTAGTAGTCGGTGAATATTTATGAATAAAGGTGTGGGGGGTGGTGTTAAGACGAGTGTGTCGTGTCGTTTTCAGGATTTTCGTGTTCGCAAAATTCAATTTTACAAATAATTGTGTAAAGTAGTAGTAACAGAGGGTGCAGGAGGGTGAAAGGAGGGTGAATTGAAAATATCATGTAATATGTTGTTTTCAGAAATTTTGTGGTCGAAAAATCCTATTTTTCTCTTTTTTTTGTTATAAAAATGTTCCTTATATTATTTTTTTATTAAAATTTTTCAGTTCTAAATTCTTGTATTTTTTAGGTTAATATACAAATTTTTACTGAGAAAAACTCTGTTAATTACTGGCCATAACATACTGATAATTTCTTTTATATTTCATATACAAACAGAATTAAATACTCGATCAAGTAACATTAATTGATTGATAAACAAACTGGTCAAAGAGTATACTATTTGATTTAATGATCAAATAGCTTTTGCAATAATTATCAGAGCTGACTACTTTACTGGTTATATTATACTGTACAGATATGATTTTTTGCTAGTAAAACTATCTATGGTTTTTACTTTATATCATCATCATCATCATCATCATCATCATCATCATCATCATCTATAGTACTACAGCCCTAGGCGGGCCCGACTTTCTTCATCCTTGTCCGCCATTCGTCGTTGCCAGTTTGCTGCACCAATTTTCGCAGCGTCCTCATCAACTCCACCTTTCCATCTCAACCTTGGTCTCTAAGTGACATGCTAGAATTGTTGAATGAAGCACGGGGGAAAAAGTTTGGCACGCTCTAATCGCCTTGGAGACCCGTCCAGACTAGCGCGTCGCAGTGATGCCAAAACGTCTAATAGCGGCAAAAAATCATTTTCGAAATTATTATATATTTTTTTAGAGTGATTGTTGTTAAATACGGTTATGTAAGTATGTTAATGGTTCCCTAAATTAAAAACATCAAATTATCTATACAGGGTGTATCAAAAATTGGTGGTCAAAAGCAAAATCAGTTGATTATTTGCTGTTTTTCTTTAATAACTCCAAAACTTATAAAACTGTTCTAAATCTCCAAAACGCCATAAAAAATAATTGTAAGTATACGTATAAATTTATAATAGCATTAGACAAAAGTCTGGACCCAGTCAAATTACTCTGAAACTATTTTAATTAATTAATAATAATATTAGTTATATAATATTATATAATGCTCCATTACATTGTATTATAACATTATAAAAATAAATTAATCAAAACCCTGTTGCACCCTCAAATCCAAATTTTCATTAAAATTGGAGCAAGTTTGATATATTCCAAATAAATGGATTTTCTGATGATGAGAATTACATCATTCAAAAAATTATAAAAATTTACCGAAACATTTTCACACTAAAAGTATTTCGTGTCCTTTTATAACTTCCAGACACTTCGTTGAAATAATTATTTATTTCTACTTTGTTGGAAAGATTTGGTTATAAAACTTGGCAAAATATGAAGAAGTAGGAGTGACAATTATAACAAAATTTATTTTTTTTGGAGCAATTTGGAGCATTTAGGACAAGCTTGCCTGCAGCTAGGTTTTATATTAAGCTGCTCTTAATTGCATCAAAGTTTTTATTAGGATCTTCTGTGCTTCCAGTAGGATTAAAACCGCAATTACTATGAAAAATAACAAATAAATACATTGTACTTTCCCAGGACAATATCAGTTTTTAGATGGTTTATTGTTTACGTCAGACAATACCTTTAATTAAACAAAATTTTACTGTAAAACTGGAACATCTACTATTACTTTTGCGAACTCGATCTTTCTTATTAATACTTATCGAGGGAGCAATATTTGTTGAAAAAACTTCATGACTGAAAGTATGAACTACTAGAACACATACGAGTGAGATTATAACTAGAAAAAATGGCTTCGGGAACTCTGACTGTTTGCCGCTATTAGACGTTCTGGCATCACTGTGCGTGGTCGGCTTGTTCTGTTCGTTCAGGGAAAATGTTCAAATCTGGACCCAGTTGTAGGCACCTCAAACGTTATCATTTGGGACTAAAACTTGATTATTTTTGTGAAGCTCCGAGTGCCTACTAATATAGAACCATGGAACAAAATGTGCCATTTTTAAGGGTAAAGATTGGTAGGGGGTACCGAACACTTGCCATCCTGAATTTAAAAATAAAAATGAAAAGAATGACTAGTACTAGGAATATTTTCCGTATGTACACTTGTGATAAAAAAAAATTAAATGTTTACTTAATAGAGCGCGGACTCTTCATTTATCTCAATTATTGTACAGTTTCGGGCTAGAAGGTATTATGAAGTCGAAATGCGATTTGCGAAAACAATGAAACAAAAGACCAGCAGTAACTACCAACAATTTATTGCCGCCATTTGTGTATTTACACGTCACTTATATAATTCAACGAAATATGGAGAACTTTATTAATTGATGATGGCCATAAATTCTCATAAAGTTGGCTTTAATTAGCGAAAGTAATGTTGGAAATTGATAGTTCGGAAAATGGTATAACTGTACAGCTAATAATAATAATAAGATTAAAGTTCTGCTGGCATTTTCGAAATTTTCAATGATAAATTAGTGGTGCTACCTGTTTTCATCTTTTAGAAGTCGGATATTGTAAATTATTGTTGTACAGGGTGATTCCTATAACGTTCTCACCCCAATATTTGCCTTATGACTCTTTTGGTTGGTCGAAACAAAAGATAGAGATGAAAATGTGAAAAAAATTGTAATATGAATAAAACAATTATTTTAGCGTTTAACTCACTCTAATTCAAAACGGAGCAATGAACTGGTCTCAAATTTTAACTGTGTTATCACCACATATTTGCTAACAAAATATGTTAATATAAAAAGTCAAATTTTAATAAGTTTAGAAAATATGGATTTTTTCTACGGATATGTCGATAGAAAGGTTTTATAATGACATTTGAAAAAATTAGTTTCTGCAATGTGGTATAAGCACCAAACCATAGCCTACTAATAAAAAATTTTGTTTTTTCTTTTTAAACTAATTAAGAAACAAATTTTACGATATTGTAATACATCGTTGAAAAGAGAATTAAATGTGCTATCGAATGCAAAAAAAAATCCAATATGGTGTCCATATAAAAAACAAAAGTTGTAGTCAGTATCTCAAAAACAAAACACATTTTTTTTCTGTTACCCTTACTGTAAAGATCTTAAAAAGTGTCTGTACAATGTAAGTTAAAATGACGTAACACTTTAAATTAAGGAACTACGCGGGGTTTTCGAAAATGCATGATTTTGGTTTTTCCCAATTATTTCATAAACTAAAAAAAGTTACATCAAATCTTAATGCACTGTTGAAATGCACAAAAAACTCTTTAAAACTTTCTCCATTTAACCGACTTTCTATCTTTAATATTAACCGAGATAGCAATACATGCAGCAATTTGGGACACACTGTGTATACACGGTTGAAAATACAGTGTAAAATTTCACACCAAATTGACACCACACGGGGTACATATAGGGACACACCAATTAGGTATATACTAGACACCAACGGTATGGGCTAAAATGTTACCATTATTTATGTGTAAAATGTTTACACCTATGAATTGTAAAATTATACTTTATTTTTGGTTAATTTATACACCTTATTATTGTTGAAAATGAAAATGCAAATTTTCCAAGGGTGATATTCTTAAGGGATGGAAAACACATTCATTTTAAATAAACTACAAAAATGTGAAAATGTCATGTATTTTATTAAATGTAAATGCCACATTTCAGATAACTGAATTAATTGTACACTGTACACTATATGGAGTACATTGCTATTTGCACTAAAAAGCTGTAAAATGACATAAGGTATATTTAAGTAATACATGTTCCCTAATAGATTTTAATAATCCAATCGCTATTCTCATTTTTCTGTTTTTCTTTGTGTTCTACAGCTCGCAGCACATAAACCGCCAATGAAGATAATATATAAAATATCTACCAAATGCACCACACGGTTTTGTGTGTTGCAAGATCATCAACTGTTACTGATTGCTGATTACTATGCATTAGATATTTGACGCAATCACAGAAACGTAAAATCACACTACGCGTGGTGTATAATATACAAAAATGTAGTATTTAAGATCATTAATAATCCAAAAGATGGTAAGATTTACTCAATAAATGAGTGTACTTTTTTACAATATTGGATGGTGTTTGGTTTTACAACAAAATGTGTAAATTTTTACACCACTTACAATATTTTTAGTGGTAAATGTGAACACCGTTTAATTTTGAACTGTGTATATACACACACACACACAAACATCTTTCCAAGCTTATTAATAATTCTCATTAGATGACGCCTGCAGCACAGCGTTTTATCAGGTGGCCAAATCTATAAATCGCTTTTAGATATTTCTAATTCATGGCAGCCAAAAACGAAAACTACCTAGATTTAATTCATATACAAATTTTGTAGGCGTAATTTTTTTTAAAACTTCAAAACGGAACTTTCGTAATAAGACACTAAATAAAACAATTAATTCGTATTTACCAAAAAAAAAAGTAGACATTAGTTTTGCCTATAATTCCACTTATTAAATGTGCATGATTTAAAATGAGATAACTGTTATTGGTTATCATCAAAACAAAAGAATTAAGAGCGTTTATAGATGAAAAATAATTATTTCATTTCATTTTCACATAATTATATCAACAAGTTTTATTCCCTCTTTAAAACAGGTTACTTACATATATTTGATTAAATTGTTATAGTTCTATAGTTGAATTCATGTTAAGTGGTAAATTCTTCAGTGCTCTTATTACTAACTAAATCATCGTAAGGTTGATATATTCCGAATTCTAAAAGCCCATTTCGTTGTACGTGATGATAAAGTATGGATGTATGAACATGACAGGTTGATGTGGCTGTGCATTAGATTCACATCATAATTTAGGAAAATAAATGGTTGTAGATCCAAATCGTTTTTGAAACAAGACCACTTTATAAGTAAAATAACTAGCTCTCATCAGACTCATAAAACTGTTGTCTTTGAAATATCAAAATTTGCCGTTAAACATGGAAAATAAATTATAAATATCATAGAAAATATATTTATAAATCTTTTTCACATCACACAGGTCTGAAAGATCTAACTAAACTTCAACATGTACAAAAATAAGACGAAAGGTCGGTTATTCTAAACATAATCGCTATTGAAATAGAGATTGTTGAGGCGTTGTTCTAGATTTACTTTTTTTCAATTTTTTTTCTATATAGATAAAAAAACTGTCCATCTACGTACATACTACCCAAGATAAATCAAGCGTTTTGCGATCAGTTAATAATAATTATAATAATGTTAAAACCCGTTATTAGCTAATATTGTTACCAAAATATTACGCCAAGCCCACATCAGCGCTAACATTGTTAACTAACCTTGTTCACTAACAATGTTTGCTACCATTGTTAGCAGAAGCTCTAAGTACCATAGTAATAACATGTACGAGCAAATAACAGTTAAGAAAATTTGGGTTTCCATCGACAGGTAGTAAATAAAAAGAATGAACATGTTATGTGCTATGAAAAAAATATATCTATGTTACTATAACAAAATGTATCCTTAATGTTTGTTTAAAATTAACTTAATTAACAATTACTAATGTATGTATAAGCAACAAAGCCTTAATTAATACGCTATAGTAAAATCATATTACTAAAATACTGTTACATGTTTGCTATTCACACAAACATCTCAAATCATAGATTCGGTGATTGAGGTAACGCTTACTTACTACTTTATTAACTAATTAATAATTAACAATAACTCAGTCAAGGACTTAACTATGATCACAATTAAACACTTAGAATTCAATTCAATTCAATTCAATTTATTAGGTAGAGTAGTAGAATAGTACAATGTTATTACACTTTGTGGTAGACTATAACCTAAAATATATTAGAATGACAATATACAATACATACAGTGTGGAAATTAAGTAACGCATAAATTCAGTAGTTCCGTTGATATTAATTTTTTGGAAAAAATCTCGAAGGGGTATAGCGATTTTAACTTCAGCAAATATTTTCAGTCTATTTTCAGTTTCTTATGTCATTTATTTTTTTTAAATTATGACGTCATCGACTTTTTTTTTAAATGACAACCTATATCTTTTATTACTGATTTCGGTAGTAGTTTTTATTCCGGTTCCGACCGTATAAAATTTTGAATATGTTATATTTGAAAAAAATCGAGAAAAACAGTCTTGAAGTTCAAATAACAAAAATTCATTAAATTGGGAAAATTTATCTAGTTGCCTAAGTTTGACGGAAAGTTATCGACGGCACATTCGTTTTTATTTTGAAATTATACAAATAGTTGAAAAATCGAACTAATGTGATACACCGGCAACTAGATAAATTTTCCCAATTTAATGAATTTTTGTTATTTGAACTTTGTAACGCATAAATTCAGTAATTCCGTTGATATTAATTTTTTGGAAAAAATCTCGAAGGGGTATAGCGATTTTAACTTCAGCAAATATTTTCAGTCTATTTTCAGTTTCTTATATCATTTATTTTTTAAATTATGACGTCATCGACTTTTTTTTAAATGATCACCTATATTTTTTATTATTGATTTTGGTAGTAGTTTTTATTCCGGTTCCGACCGTATAAAATTTTCAATATGTTATTTGAAAAAAATCGAGAAAAAACAGTTTTAAAGTTCAAATAACAAAAATTCATTAAATTGGGAAAATTTATCTAGTTGCCGGTGTATCACATTAGTTCGATTTTTCAACTGTTTGTATAATTTCAAAATAAAGACGAATGTGCCGTCGATAACTTTCCGTCAAACTTATGCAACTAGATAAATTTTCCCAATTTAATGAATTTTTTGTTATTTGAACTTTAAGACTGTTTTTTCTCGATTTTTTCAAATATAACATATTGAAAATTTTATAGGTCGGAACCGGAATAAAAGCTACTACCAAAAGCAATAATAAAAAATATAGGTTGTCATTTAAAAAAAGTCGATAACGTCATAACTTAAAAAATAAATGACATAAAAAACTGAAAAATATTTGCTGAAGTTAAAATCGCTATACCCCTTCGAGATTTTTTCCAAAAAGTTAATATCAATGGAATTACTGAATTTATGCGTTACTTAATTTCCACACTGTATAATAGTAAGTAACACATGTAAATCAGCATCACCAGGCCGAGTTGAAATCACCTAAGCACAAAAGGCTTGTTTTGTGAATTTCACTACTTTGTTTCTCTAACATATTTCTTCTTTACTTGTACAATTCCAAATTAAGACTGAGCTTCTTGACTCACTGTGCGCCTTTTATATCCATCCATGTATGGTCTGGAACTTCCTTGAATATTCTCGACCCTTCTCGTACAATTCTAGTCCCGTCTTTATAAATCCAAACTAACCTGGCTATTTAATTTAAGTTTTAAACTGGTAACGCCAGTTCTGGGCACACGTCGGAACCAGTGCATTGACATAACCATATTTACATGAAAATAGTGCAATACAATCTTCATCTTTGGATAGTTTGATTGGTATCTTCATATTATCAATGACTGTTTCTTCATTTGATGGTCTTGCTACATAATCCTGACTCTCATCCTGTTCGCAAGAAATTTCAAGGTTCATTTCCTTAACCTTTGAAACACCTTTTGATTTGATGTATTTTTTTGGGGCCCCTCGATACATGTCCTCAATTTGACTGATATTCAATAGGGTTTGTCCAGATATTATACCGGGTGTCCCAGCCTCGCGTCGGCC
>JANEYF010001349.1:0-92500 GCA_029963845.1 Rhamnusium bicolor
CACCTTCACCCAGCAAAATTCACCACCGAAACTGCTAGATTATTTTTATATATTTTTACTGCTCCTCTTGTCGCACATTTTATAAGAACTCTAAGCCTCAACTCTGAATCTGAATTTTAAATACACCCTCCTTCCCTTAATGCACCCCACAATGCTGTTTTTAAAATATTTTTCCTAGTATAATCAGAACAAACTGAACATATATAATTTTCAGAATTTTCACCGTCTAAATCCTAATAATTTATAACCACTGTGCGACGTTAAGGGTTGTGTTCTTCATTACAGGCATTCCAACATCACATCACTATTATTGATGCATATCAGCCAACACTATCTGCCTCTCGCAATCCTGGAATTATATTCCTTTAAAATTAACGTAACTTTTAAAAATTTTTACGTTTTCAAACTCGAGGCATTCTCAATGATGTTTGCAAGATAAAAAAATGCAATAAAACTAAGTTAACTTAGGTCCATTATACAATATAAAAATGAATAAAATAAATACCAAAAATAATATTGTATCCAATCGTTCAAAATCTAAGAATTCTGATATGACGAACGAGACTGAAAAATTCAGTATTGGGTTGGAGAGGAAAATTTAGGCCATAAAAGATTTGCTGTTGCAAAATGGGCCAAATGCATTGTATATCCTATAAAAAACTATATTTTACGGGAATGCAGTGGCCGATTTATACCCAATATAATAAATAATAATATGTACATAAATTATATCACCAGCTGTTTTATCTACATACATAACAAATATCCTGTCAAGCTCCTAAATATTTACATTTAGTATTTTTAACAACACAATAGTCAGTTAAGAATGAAGTCTATATAGGTTCAAATTTTCAAAGAAACATTAACCTCACTGCTGCCACCAAAGTAATTATTACGATCAAAATTCTTTGCGGCTTAAATATTGTATGAAAAAAAATTTACCGGTTTTAGCATAAAAAATGTGCTGATTAATAGTACGTTTCGTTTACAATACTCCTTTACAAGTACAGTAGCGTAACTCATACTTTTGTTTATACAAATCGTCATGTTCCTATTGTTTGATACATGCTTTGTGATGTATAAAAAAGTTATGATTAAAATTTAAAACAGGTTTTTTGTCAAACTAAAGAACTCAGTGACATGCAAAATTTTAATACCATACACTATATACAGGAAATTTACATCAAGAATAATTTAATTAAAATATTGAATTACATTTAATGTGTGGACTGGGCCAAATTTCGTAGTAATTCAGTGGCGTGAGCTAGCATATATACCACAGGTAATGCAACCCCCTGTATCCCTGGAGATACCTCAAGGTACCTAGTGTACATTTAGAGACAATGGAGACACACCCAATGTCCGAGTATGCTAGGATTAATTTATGGTTTAGAAAAAAAATCCTAGCTCCTCAACCGAGGAAAGGAACGCATTCTTACCATTCCACCACGGAGCCACATATAAGACAATGGCATTTATTTTTGGATTACAGTGCATTTATTTGGCCGCAATGGTTAATATGACAATTGTAAATATTACATACTGTTTAGTATTTAAGACTCAGAGAGAATACGGAGAACATTTGCATGAGTAACATGGTTTCTATATTTTCTTCCGAGGAACGCCAACTTTGTTGTATAAACACATTTGTATACAGCGATAATGATCGTTCACCATCGACTGAGGTGATATTTGCAGGCCTAAAACGAAGTTGTAAATTATGAATTGAAAATCCTGAAGTGGGTTGAAACCTTTGATGTGAAGATAACACTGACGTAGTTTTCCACAAAACATCATATACTACACCTGACGCGCGTTTCACCAACCAAGGTGGCATCATCTGGAGATGACTAAAACTAACCTTATGCTAACAATGTGTCCTATTTATACCTAAACTATTGTCACCGTTTGGTGAACCGTGGACTAATTGGGGTGGGTCTTCCGTCACTATTTTTACACTTTGTGACTTGCAAGCTCTCAAATATATCCAGTTGTCTAGTATTGTTACATTCCTTATTAATCTTAAATTGCTACTATCTATTTTATGGTTGTTTCCAAATGCAACGCAACACTAGACATCTCTTCCAAAATATTTAAAATGAGCCATATGTTCCTTGAAGCTAGTTTGAATTGATTGACATACCTATGTCTTTAATAATCTTACCAATACCACGGGTGAATAGAGAATCGTATGGAATCGATACAAATCTCGGATTTTCTCTTTCATTTTAAAAGGTCGGGGAATTTCAAAGTGTCTCTTTAAAATTACGTTTTCTAATTATTTTATCAATTAAACTTAAAGAATATACATTACTTGCAGCTATATCCTTAATCAATGCCTTTTCTTTTTTCAAACCTCTCTTTATTGAGGGAGGAGTTTAATAGGCGATGAACTAGCAAATTAAAACTCGCCATATTGTGTTGAGCACAATGGTGAGAGTCCTTAGGGATATACATTAGAGTACTGGTATCTTTTTTGTATATGTCAAATTTTAACTTATTTGCAATGTTTCTAATTATTAATACATCTAAAAATATTAGTTATCCAGAGTTTTCAATTTCGTATGTGAATTGACTGTTCAATTTAGAAACAAAGTTAGTAATATCAGTGATTTGTGTATCAAACACTTCAAAAATGAATGAACTGAGAGATGTTTCTTACTGAGGCGCGCCGATTAATATTACACAATTTTGCATATCCTGAATTTTTTTTGCAGAATGTTACTAAATCTCTTTCTAACCCGCATGTAAGGACTTTGGTCAAAGTTTGTAATACAGTTTGTATACTTTCAAGTAGTTCAAGAGAATATGCTAGGGACTAGGAAGAACCCTCTAATTTGTGGATACTGCCCACTGTGGTCTGTGATACCATCCAATACTACATTATAGTTGTTATAAATATTGTGTATATCATCCTCATTATCTTGATTGGTAAATAACTGCTGAGCCTCAGAGATACCTTGTGAGTCACCAGATTCAACTGAAGCATAAAAGTTTTTAAAAGTTGTTACCATGGAAGAACCATAATAGCTTGAACTGGAGGTTATTCCTACAATATCAGAAAACATTAAATCTGGATTTTTGAAACAATATATTAGTATCGCTGGGAATTCTTGTTTTTTAATATGTTCTTGCGTTATTATTTCCGTGTGTTTACTATATGTCTTACCACATTAATCATTCCTGTGGTTCTACTAGCGGGTTAAGCCTTTGCATTAGATTTAAATTAAATGTTTGCCTTCTTAGTGAGTCAACTGTTAAACCCGGGTATTTTAAAGTAACTTGCTGTCGAGTATTTCTTCTGTACATTGTAATTGTTTTTCTGGAAATCGTATCAACATATATTTTCCCAGAAATGACGAATAGTACCTCGTTGTATATTCAGTCCTTCCGTTGGTTAAATATTTTGTTCACATATTCATTTATTTATTTATTTTCCATAAATATTGGTTTAGGTTACATGGCGTATTATACATATAGTGTGCACAGTTCTTTGTTTGGTTTTTTTGTAATCTGATAAATGTTCTTGTTAGTTTGGACCTTTTGTACCCGCTTTTTTTGTGCTCTCTATGTCTTTCTTGTCGGTATACGAGAGGACAAGGGAGGTTTTTATGACCACGTCGTGAGTCTGCACGCATAAAATTTTTATTTGTGATTTTGTGATTTATTGCACAATTCTAAAGACTTGCATGTGCATGTGCATTGTGCATACAAGTTCAGCAGCACTCAAGAGAACTGGCCGGCCAGAAAAAACCAGGGAACAACAACGTTAAAGGTAGGAGACATTAGAGGACAATCGTATTATAATTGCATATTTTTACATTTTTATCCTGACGATCAGTCCTATGGTTTTACAACAAATTTAATAATAAAAAAAACAGTCCACTATACCCCGCAAAATTCATCAATGTATGAAAATTTAAGACAATTGTATAACCATATGCTACTTTTTCTAGAAACATCTTGTACAGGTATGGTAACAGTTATTTTCTAATATTAAATAACGAATAGATATTGCTTAACGTATCAATAACTAGGTACATTTTCTTAAGCACTTAAGGGACCTAAATATATCAATCATTTCGGAAAAAAATTATATGCAAATATGGTCAAGAATCTGCAAGTCGAGTTTCTACATTTACACATATGGTCTGGATGACTAAGATTATGCGTGATAATTATAGTTGTATAACGAAAAAATTGTTAAATGTGCCGTATCTATAACTTGAAAGATATATTTATTAAATTAAATATTACAGCTAGTTGCTGTTTTTTGAAGTTGACCATAAATCCGTTTGACATATTAGTCTTGGGTTCAATAAAATATTTAGAACAGTTGCTTGTCGGAATGCTTTATGATATAAGCGAACGATTGAATGTAATGTTTTAAAATTATACACATAAAATAAAATTAATGTAATAATGAAAATACATAATCAACAAACACACCACTTGTATATATGGGGGTATACTTCATTAGATGGTTATTAATTATTTTAAATGCATATACCACTTACTCAAATTTAGTAAAAGTTGTATTCTAGCTTATAATTAATTTTCATTGTCTGGTAAACAGAGATAGATTGTTAAACTGAGCTGACAGCAAAATATTTTCTTTTTTAATATTTTTTTTCATAACTATCCTGGTGATGAGTCACTATGATGGCGATTTAGGAAGGTTTTCTTGTTATCAATAAATTTATAAATTGGCTACAAAGATAAAATCTCTAAATGTAGGTTAAGGTCTCGTATTTCATTTTACGAAACACCTATTATGGTAGGTTATGTAAATGAATGTTTATCTCCTATATAAATAACTTTTATTCGTAAATAAATAAGTAATTATAAATGCTTTTGATAGCAATAAAATTTAACAAAAATTATAAATGATGTACAAATTCTGTATTTGCAAAGTTTACAATATTTTTTACTTTTCATTCCAAAAAGCTATATCCGGATATAAACAAACAGTTTTATTTACAGTAAAATTATTTTTATTTTCTTAAGATGACTTTTTAACAGCTTATAAATCGTTTATTTCACTTATTTATTTTATTTCTGGCGACTAAATAATCTTTGGGAATTACTAGGTGTCTACGATATGATTAAAAAATTAATAATAAATATTCGTTGTTATGATGTATGCAACTATTTCTAAAGACAGTTTTCAATACATTATGAGGGAAGATGTTACAAGATATTATAATGGACAATATTATAAGCAGAAGTCGGATTTACCAATCGGATATCACGTAAAACCAGGGTTGGCTTTAGATGGTTATGTCAGATTTGCATGCATATATGAAACGTTTTTTTGGGCGAATTCCGTATTATCCAAAATTGATAAAGGCAATTTATTATAAACACTCACTGGCAGGGAACTGAAGGTATAGGGGGATGTACTTAACACTAAACTAACACACACAAGTATTTTTCACTGTCAGTTACAAGAATAGAAGTATATAATTAATATCTGTTCTAAATGTTTTGGATTTGAACTTCGGCGTTTTTCGTTGAAAATCCATTTATATTGCGAGACGGACTCCTCGACGTCGACAGATGTAACTGGGCATACCTAAATTATGTAAACTTTCGCAAAGTAACCACGTTCATTCCCGGTGTAGCAAAGTCTACTTCTTTGACATTTAAAAGGTCTATTACACCTGTCATGTTAACAAATGTGGGATTATTTTTTAATTAGTTTGGAATTTTGTTTGTACCCTCGCAGCAAAATCTCCCTGTAATTGAAAAATATGTTGTCGAGGATCGAACACAACGTTTATTGCATCAAATATAGTAAATTCTGTTGGTGTATGGTCTCCAGATTTTCTTGAACGGTTAGATCCATAAATGCTTGTTGCGCCTGAGAAATAGTAACTGTGTTACCTATTTGAATTTAATTGCTGCATTAGAGATTTCATATTTTCAAAATGACAGTAACAGTACGATGCTGTTTCTAGCCAAATTCCCCTTCGTGTTATAATAGGCTCTGGAGGTAATGGAGTATTTGCTAGAATTTCATGAAATAACCGTACACGACTTGGTGCTTTAAGAAAATCTATCTTTACACTAAATATCAAATTATCAACATTAGGGTAGTACCCCTAATACTTTCAGCAATCCTATGAAGCCCATTTGCTAAACATGTTACATGAAGTATATTCTGATATGTTTTCTTCAAAATTCTCTCAGCAGCTTTCATATAATTCACTCCATTGGTAAGAAGTAATAAGAACTTCTTATTTTTTGCATATTTGTCACCCCAAAACTCTTGTAGAATTGAATTCACTACAACCGCTATAGTGCGTGAATTTGTAGCTTCAAAAACTTTAGAGGCGATCAAGTGTTCCCTCAATGAAAAATTTTTCATCCCACTAAAACATTCGCTAGCTTAAACCCGCAAGCATTGTTGGTTTTGTCCACGCTAAGACAGATGTACTTCCCATGAAGCTTAGGAGAAATTTTCTGTCTAATATTTTCACACTCCGTTGATAAATATTTTTTCTTAGTGTAAACTCCGAAGGCACGTTAACATTGCTATATTTGCCACTAATACATTTTTCCAAAAATGTGGATTGTCTAGTCTCGACCACAGTATGTTACTTCCTATTAAAATTCCACTAAACCTAAGTTAAAATTACGTTGCATGTCACTGTAAGTAAGGCCACCTACACTCTGTTTATGGTTATCTGAGGAAATATGTCTATTAATATTTGTGTTGCATGACACGAAATTGCTTTGTCACATCTAGTACAATATAATTGTCTACGTTAAAATTGTAAATCGGCAATATCGCGAATCCAAGAATTTACTGTAGCAGCCGTCGATTTAGTACGCTGTGACATTTTAACTGCCCGTTTTTAGTACCTATGTCTGAATGAATCCACTTTATGCAAGATACTGTTTGATCGTGTTATGTTTTCTCCCCTCCACGCTAACGCCGGCCCTTGGCCTTCAGTAATGTAAATTACCAGTATTCTATAATTTAAAAGAATCTACTACTCATTACGTTTTTATTTAATATAGTGCATTCCACGACAAAATTAAGATACGCATTAACATTGTATAATTAAATAAAATGCACTTAATATGTCGAATGACTTTCTTTTTGTAGTTTGGGAACGTTTTAGTAGGTGTTTACAATATTTTATATCTATAAAAGCCATCCATGGAATCCTATCGGTAAATCCGACCTCTGGTTATAAGAGATTATAATAGAAGATGACGCCAATTTAGATAAAAATGATAGTTCTTTCAACTGAGACCTTTGTTTATTTATCTATATTGAAGATTTTTCAACTCCGCATCAATAGAAGAAAATCATAGCATAGACGTAACCATGGAACTATTGAGCTGAATTAATATAATATTTTTTCCTTTGTAACATTTGTCTTATTCAGTGACGCATCAATCACAATCATTGTCATATTAAGTAATTTTATTACTAATTATGCTTTACAACATTTTAAGTCATGCAGAAAAAGGCTATATCATCGTTAAACTTGGACAACAGTGGCTTCAACAACGCATAGCAAATGAAGTTAATTGCATAAAAGGCACGATTCAAAAATTGAACTAAAAGTGGGTAGAAACTCATGATCTGAGTAGAGCAGTGGGTTTTGAGCTTTCAAGAAAATCAACTCCAGTAAACCACAATGCCATGTGGGGGTATGTGAGGCAAAACCCATTTTCCAACTCCATTCAAGCCAACAATGAAACCAACTTCCAAGCCTCCATTAAGATGGCAAGAAAACGGTTGCGAGACGAAGGCTTTTTTAACTGCGACAGTGTCAAAAAGCTCCGTCTAACAGACGTTAATAAAGAAGAAATAGAGCAGTTAGAAAATAATTACTTCCTCACCCCTCAAAGTGAGGAAGTCATGTATTCGTGAAAAAAATTTTGAAAATTTGTATTGCGTTTCTGGACAAATCTCGACAAATTATGACGATACACAAAATTTCAGACAGAAAAAATTTTCTGTCTGTGTTTCTGTCTGTCTGGTTCGCGATAGCAGCTACAGTTTTTGGGATAAACCTTTCAAATTTGTAACACACGTTCTAGAGGTCAAGGAAGAGATTGAGTTCATTGATGAGCAAAATCGATCCCAATATCTAAAAAAAATATTGTGACATTCCACCAATGTAACTTTTTTGAAACATCAAAATGTGACTTTTTGAAACGTCAAAAAATGTGACTTTTTTTGAAATGCCAAAGTGGCTTTTTTGAAACGTCAAAACTGTGACTTTTTGAAACGTCCAAAATTATTTTTATTGTAACTCCACCACATGTCGAGTTTTACTATTGGTGAGGAAGTTCTGATCCCCAAGTAATTGGCAGCGGTTTTTTATTAATGAAATGGGAGCCAGGTGTATTTTCCAACGAAAAGATATTTCTATCCTATTACAATAGACAACTGTGAGTTTATATACCGCCCGAGGATCATCGTTTTGATGAAAAATGCATGCAGAAAACAAATAATATGGGTGGATATTCTATCCACGTGGGTGACGTGGGCGTGGATATCTTCAGAAGGGACTGGAGGTAATATTAAATGATGTTAAGCTTCAATCAGTGCAAGATAGATTCAATTCTGATTTTATGTTTCAACACGTAACTTTATTAACTACTTTTTGAGATACCTAGTCTTAAAAATTTTGTTTTGTTTTAAGGGTAACTTACCGGTTCATACTGCACATGTAATTCGTAACTGTACTGAAGAAAACAATGTAGCAAATAGATAAGGCCTTTAAAACTACTGAAAAACTCACACAATCATTCTCGTTCACACATTTTTTATTCATTTGTTTTTTTTTATATACTTAGAAATAGTTTATCCCATCGCAGAAAGAGCAAATGTATTCAAGGAGACATATACACATACACATGTCCATCGTCCTTATGTTTTGGAATTAATCGTAAAATTTTATCACACCTGGTCTGTAGCGAATAATAACACCACCAAAATTAGACAACCCCTACAAAGCCGAAGTTATCTAGAAGGGAGTTACACTTACAAAAATGTGGATATACAACCATTCCCACCAACATTGCCGGTGCCGGTGGTGGGATTCCAACCAGAAGCTACCACAGGTAGATTTCTAGTCATATTTGCCCTCGCGCGCTCCCAACTACACCACCAAACAGGTTTACATAAAATAAAAAGCTAAATGTCAAAAATCCTGTAAGAAATGAAGCAGTGGAAGTGGCGGTTCTGGACCACATTGCGATAGACCACTGAGTGCTAGAAAATTGTCTGAGATGTAGTGGGTACCAATAAACATAGCAAATTTAAATGCCCCCCTTGAAAATAAAATCGACCTATTAAAGTGTTTTGTCTAAAATTCAGTCAAAATGGCATAAACCCGGGTGTACTGTTTTTGGTGGGCCATAAGGTCTATTTTGTTCACAGCTCTAAATGACTCGGTTATTCTTATTTGTGAAAAGTAGTATAAACTGCCTAAAGCATTAGAAAATAGAATAATTTAGTCAATTCATTTAAGGCTGTGAAAAGAATACACCTTATTATAAACACTTTAGTTTCATTAATGCTGTGCTATATGTAGTTATTTTTAGGTCAGTCGTTAATTGTCGATTCCTTAGTGTACTATCATTCAAGGGAACTCTTAAATACAATATACAGAGAAGTGACGAATTTTATTTAACGAAGTGGCTGATTGAAATTATTTCTTAATTTCTGTTAATATAAATATATGCATATTTATAGCTGTTGTGTAAAAATAAGAATAATTTATTTTATACTGACAATTATACATATGTATATAGCATACAAATTTAATCATTTACATTTAGAGAAACATTTAAACCGCAATTATTATTATATTACGAGAATGTAAATAAAAATAAATTCAAATAAAACTTGATTTTCAATGAGTTCTTTAGAACGTACAACAAATTTCACATTGCCATATATGGAAAATGTAATACTAAACTATGATTTTGTACTAATGATTATTGTTTTAGCACTTTAAGTGGTGCAGTTAAATTATAGGTCTCAGTTATTAGTAGGTGGTGAAAAATTGATTTATAGCTTGAGAATTGAGTTTGATTGTGATCATTTATCAGTTCATGTATAAATAAATCATTTGATGATTAATCTCTTCTTTTCAATTAGGAATTTTGTCAAAATAATTTAGTAATACTCGGAACTGAATTGAATTTAATGGGTTATCGTCATTCTCAAATTACCTGAAATTTAATTAAATTAATGACTGATTTTTAGTTATTTAACTACTGTTGGAATATTTTGATATTGACTGTTAGTGAAAATGGATAGTGATTCAGGTTTCTTTCCTTTGAAACGAATAAGTAAATGTGGTATTGACCAGTCAGAAGATTATTATCTTCAACATAGACGATGCTCTTAAACACCAGAATCCAACAAATAGTGTTCATAGTGTAATTGAGATGTGTTCAAACATATCGGAGGTTAGATAAATCAACCATATACAGACTCTTAAGTAAAAGAAAAAATGGGAGTGTGAAGTACCGAAAATCATCTCCAGGAAGAAAAAATACAATTGTAGATGAAGACAAAGAAATGCCATCAGAAGCAAAGTTCATTAGTTATATTTTAACAGTGAAACACCCATCTTGAACAAAATTCTAAGTGCACTTAAAGAACATGTAGATAGGTCTCAAATAAGTGGAAAGAAATTATGGAAAAATCTGTGAGAGATAGATTCCATTTAGAATTATCAAAATGGAAAATCACTTTTAATTGAAGAATACGAAATTATCGACAACGCTTTTGCAGTGAAAATAAAAGTATTTATTATTTGGATGAAACATGGCTAATTGAAGGATATACGGTTGGAAATATGTGGATTAAAATATTAAAAATATTCGTCAAGCTCATTTAGAAGATTAGCCCACAGGAATGAAAGTATCACCAGGAAAGGGTCGCTGATTATAATTCATATTGGTAGCGTTGGTGACTTTGTAGGTGATTTATTAGTGTTCCAAATCATATTGGTGACTATCGCGAAGATATGCGACTCTTTTGAAGATTTGTTTGGATAAATATTGCAATATATTTCTCGTGGTTTAGTAGCACTTGAGAAAAATTCAAAAAATATGAACAAGTTCTTGGCAAGAAGATGAAATTGTTCAGTGGCCTTCAGAAAACAAATAGATTTTGACGAAAATATGGTGAAGAAAGAAATTTTAGCTGTAGTGAATTTAAATAAACAATGTTTTACAAAATACGTCACGACGATATGGTGAAAGAACGTGTATTACTGTACTTCCTGCTGCCATCGTATCATTGTGAACCTAATCCGATAGAATTAGTGTGGATCCAAGTAAACAGTTTGCGACAAGAAATGGCGCTATATTCAAACTGAAAGATGTTTGGGATAATTTTTTTGAGGGGGATTTGGAAGAAGTAAAGTTACAGAAATGGCGTCAGTGATAAAAGAAGAACAGAAAATATCGGTCCTTGACAATATAATCAAACAATACAATCAACAGGTATTTCATTAGGAGAGGATAATAGTTCTACAGATTGTTCGAAACACTGACAAGTTTTTGTATGTATACAGAGTGTTCCAAAAGAACAAGTGCCATCGCTTAAGCGGAAATCCCTCACCCAAAAATAAGACAAATAGTTCTCATCAATTTAGGCCGGGAAACGCTTCGTTACTGAGATACAGGGTGTTAAATGTTTGCTCATTTTTTCAGATTTTTCAAAATATCTGCGAAACAGCTTTAACAATTTGAATGATATTTAGATTGTGAAAATTACTTAAAGTACTATATATTTTAATATCAAAATATGTATTAAATTGCAAACCCTGATGAAGCTATTCACACCATTTTATTAATAAAGTGTAGTATTTTAAGTATTTTTACAATCTATATATTATTTAAATTGCTAAAGGCGTTTCGAGGATATTTTGAGAAAAGTCCAGACCCATATTGATTTGTCTTATTTTTGAGTGAGGAATTTCCCCTTAATTCATGGCACATGTTTTTGAAACATCCCGTATAGTGCAATAAAGTTTTAGTCATAATAGTTTTTTCTTATGTTATTTTTCATTTAATCATATTTTATGGTGTATACTTATTTGTGTCTTTATATGTTCATTTATTATTATCGTTTTATCTAAAATTTCCAATTTCCACACTTATTTCTACCTTTTACTTGCTAGACCGCTCATAACTCTATTGTTACTTACTCAAGGCCGCAATAGTGCAGATCCTTACTTCCGTTGAAATAGTTCGTTGTTTCAGAAAAGTATCGTCGGTATTGTTTTACAGAGATTACAATTAATAAAGACCTATAATTCTGGAAAGGTTTTGAACCTTTGTTCTGATGGTGAAGTATTTTCAACCAAACATTAAATCACTGCACGTTACATCCGACACGCGTTTTGTCAACCAAGTTGGCATCATCAGAGAAATAAGCTCCAGTTATCTTGGAAAATGGTGAATATTGAACAGAAAACATAAAAATGATATCCTTGAAACCGCCTACTTGCCTTTTTCAAAATATTATGATTGCAATTTTCCCAGGTATTCAATATAATATTATACATTGTTCTTAATATCTTATAAATTTTGACTTTATAATCATGAGCGAAGCGTCGCGGATTCAGAGGGTGAGATGTGTCCACCTCAAATTCTAGAAACTATAAGATATATGTATATATATATTGTAATAAAATTCAACAAAAAGTCACTTTTTTTGGATTTTAGACCACAAAAAGCAAAATTTTACTGAAGTCAAAATTGACTCAATTTCCTATTTCTTTCTATCTGGCTTAAATTTTATAATGGTATGTCAGTATCTACTCGAAGAGAACACGATGAAGAGATCGAAAATTTTAATATAGACAATTGAAGTTAAACCCAGGAGTGAGGTTCACTATGTGCAAGAATTAATATAATAGTTAAATAACATATTAATAAAATTATTTCAAAATCATAGGTTTCTATTTTTGTTTTACTAAAAATATATTTTGCAATGGCAGAAACAGACATATTGGATTTCTTTATATTGTCTTAATTACCGGTCAAATTACCGCGTTTTTTTGCTCTTGAGAAAACCAATTAGGCCAGTGTGGCAGGTACCACAATCGTTCTAAATGAGGAACATGCTGCAAGTGAGTGAGACAGTTTCAATTGCAAATATTACTTCGATAGATATTGAAAGATCATTTGGTTACTCATGCAAGTGTTTAATGGTGCGCTATCTCAGCCATTGTCATCGGAACGTAATATGTAAAAGATAAACATACCAGTAGATAATACCAACATGTAGTTATTTTATTTATCATCTGCGACAACCTAAATGCATTATTATTGAGAAGTACATGTGACGCTATTGAAAACGACCGCTGTTGGCAACTCTACTTATGACATAATTAGGACATAATAAGCATAGTAATATAAAACAATTATAACATTTGAAATACTAAATAATAAATAATATACTACATCTACTTATATATTTGATTGTGTTACTAATGTACACTAATATACAGCAAACATAAATTGCATAACGCTGCTACTTGCCAGTAGCGAATTGAAATATTAAAACAATGTGACATTTAATGTAGGTACTACATTACACAAAATGACCATATGGTAGGTAATTAGCATCATAATTTCTTTGATTTCCCATACATCAAGCCAAACACGTTATGTACACATGCATTGCCGGTCTCGTCCTATCCATTAACCTAATACTTAATAAAATTAGTCTCGAATTTTAATAATAAACCCGAAATGTCACGTTTTTACGACCCGCCTTAAATCTCAACATTGCTTGCACCTGTTCCATAGTGGGAAAGGTAAAAACGTATTGATTATACGACTTTCTCTGAATAAGAATTGTGAATATAATTATTATAGTCAAAAATGATTCTAATGTTTACGACAATCATTATGCCTTATGACGAAACATAATGAAAGACTTGCGACTATATTTGAGTAAAGATTTAACACGAAATTGGTAATTTAGGATGCGTGATATGCGACAAAATCAAATATAATAAGGCATAAACTGTTTACTATTGCAATACTAAAATTACAATATATTTAAAATTAGTTGTTCGAGACGTTCAAATTATTTGAATACGTTATTTATGACGCTGGTTGAAAAGTGGGATAACTAACCTTGTTGTCAAAGAGATTAATTAAATTTGCATGGAAGTTGTCAAATTTTCGTTAAAGTACGTAAGTTTTAGAGTATATGGCAAGGTACGAAAATCCAGATTTTGGTAGCTATACAAAAAAAAATTATCTCCTTTTTTTCAAATTGCTGTTGGGCTCAAATTCATTTAAGCCTAATGCTAGCTAGTCCTATATCGTAAAGAACAAAATTATCTACAAAAAAACTTTCTGGAATTCTGAGCGAATCATTTTTTACCAATATTTTTCCAAAATTGAAGGATTGAAAAATGCGCATTATTAGCAAAATAATGCATTTAAGATGTCTTGACATACTATCATGTATCAATGCTAATAATAAGTTACAAGTTAAAAATGATTGTAGACATTCCAAACGAAGTGCAAAATCATGGGTCATATGTGTAGAGCAAATATGTATGAGTGATTTTAATATATTTATTGAACATTAAAAGGATTCACATTTTGCACTGTCCTCGTTTCCTATTTTTTCACTTAAGTTACTTTGAAGTTTAAAATCACAGAGAAACAAGATTTCTTCCAGAAACATAATTATAATATGATAAACTTTTAAACTTATTTTTACTATTACTTATGACTATTTCTTTCATTTAATATTTGACCAACATACTTCACTTCAATTGAATTGTTTTCTGACCACATTCGATGCAGATAAAAAATTGCAAAGTAGGTGCAACATACGGAGATATAAAGCAGTCATACTTTTTTCCTGGTTGTGTAGGTTGGGCGTTAGCAGTTTGTCAATTCCCACAACATTCGATATTCAGTAGGACTCAACTGCAACTCATGTATACAGTATGTCTCTAATGGGTTGAGCCACCATTTAAAGAAAGTTCTATATATCAAGATAAGGAAAATAGTCATCAATCCTGGTTTCAAAATGTTTTGAAACTCGATTCCTATTTTCTTGAAAAAAAATGAAGATATGGCTGTTTTGGTAATACGTTCCTGAACAAACTGATGCTGCTGTTCAAAAAAAGGGTTCCATTGAACACAGTGTAAACCAAATATTCTATATGATATGTAACTGTTAAAAACGGTTTTTCAAAGATGTTTGCAAATGTGCTTCTAAAAATACCCAGAACTTTATCAAAATTAACTACAGAATGTCGAATAATACAATGGATACACCAAATTCGACGAAATTTGGGGTTTTCGGGTATGGAATGATCCAACAACAAAACCAGTTGCTTACTTTTTCGAAACTAACTCAATAATGCATTTTTATAATTTTAACTAAGTATCTCTTTTTGCACGAAATGAAATTTTCGTGAACAACTGCATAGATATAAAAAATACGTGATATATGAGGTATTTCAAAATAGCTACGAAATCCCTTAAATCCTATCATATTTGATACATCCCAAGTAACACACAATGGTGTATTATAGGTACCTATTTTTGATTTTGGTATATCATTTGTAGGTAGAATTATTAATATTATACGTAACTTTCCCCCGTTTCTCAATTAATCAAACGATTACAAAACAATTAATGTAATTTTTAAATTAAAATAGTTATATTTTTGACATAAAAGGTTATATTGGGATGTGATGTCGAAATATTCTGTTAATTAATGTTATTTTCAAACGTTTAATTTACGTATATTTTACGTACCTATATTTTTTTGATATACCAGTAATCTACGTTTATCGCGGGGACATTTCTACGTATGCAGTTCGTATGGTAACGATTTACTTTTATTATACGAACCTGTATTACTTGGGATAAGTGAAACATTTTAATTCACATCTTTGAACTGAAGAACGTTTATTTCATAAATTAAACGTGAATTCAAAGAAATATCTTTTGTTTGATTTTGAACAGAAATAAAAAAAATGTTTCAAAAAACAAAATACGTGCAGTTAAGTTCACAGTTTACTTGCATTTATTACACATTTCGAAAGGATATTTGGAGCCATTTTTGAAATATTATTTTTTGTCTCGAAAACTAAGCAGTTGCTTATATAGGTTCCATCAAATTTTAACGCGAGGAATTCACACTTAGAGTACTATTACACTAGGCCACCGGTGGCGCCACCAAGCTGAGACACTGGTGGCGCAGCTGGTGGAGCTGCGAAAAAGAGTATAGCCACCGGAGATGCAACCGAAAATATTCAGTTCATTTTAAAAATGTCGTGGAACGAGAGTGTACTTCTTCTTGTTTTGTTAAGAAAAAGAAAGAAGAGATGCAGACATAGGAAAATGCATATACATCCAATGCTAGCACTAGGAGAAGAAAAATGAATGTATTATACTTTGTTTCAAGAACTTTGTGCAGATAACAAATTTTTTAATTACTTTCTTATGTCAAAACCCTCATTTTTCGAACTCTTGGGTTACATTAAGTTAGATATAAGCAGCATTAACACGAAGATGAGAAGATGTAATCCACCTGATTCCGTATCCATCACATTTTCACTTTCCACTACGTTTTCACTACTTTCATCAGACATTATTAAACTAAACTATCAATATTACATCAGTTCCATATGATGTCGGTGGAGCAACTGGTGTCTAAGTGTAATAGGCTACATATAAAACAATACCTCCCTTTGTAATCATGCCACCACAAGTTGCCCGAGCGGTTGCCAGGGCCGTCCACCAGCACGTCACCAATTTTCGGTGGAGCCATCAGTTACCCTAGTGTAATAGGTCCTATTTACTTAAATGCCCCGCGACACGCTAAGCCACCGGTGTCTCAGCTTGGTGGCGCCACCGGTGGCCTAGTGTAATAGTACACTTAAATTCACCCAGTTTGTTGAAACACCAAGTTTCTATTATGTTATTATTTATTTAAACATCAATGACACAAATCAACAATGATATCAAGGGTACACGTTTCCACATAAAAATCAGAGGCTTGTCATCAACCCCGTAACTACCACAGCCACCCCTTCTAAAATTTCAAATGAAACGTGTGGCACATTGTTACAAAGGTAATTTTTTAAGGCATTCATTGACATACCTACTTTTTTAGTTAACATGAAATTGGGGTAAAAATAAAAATTAGATATTTTCTTTAATTTCGTTAGGTTGCTACAAATGGCTAGTTTTCATTGAACCTGTTTGTAATTTCGGCATATAATTTTTCAATCATGATACCTAAATTCAATTAAATTTATTTCATGATTTAATTAGTTTGCAAAAAATAAAATTCATGCATGTCGGTTAATTAAAAAAAGCAACCTTGAATCTAGCGGTTTTTTTCGGATAATTCCCACATACACTTCTGCTATTTTTAAATAAATTATCAGGAAAAAACTTATCTTTTATATTTATAATTATGTAATTAGTACTTATTGATAAATAAAATATTTTAGGATATATCATATTTTCTTTAACATTATCTTTGAATTTAATTTAGTTCTCTTATTATCGGTTCATCATTATTGCATCTACTCGTTTTTAATAATACTTATGAGAAGGATTTATTAAAACAGAAGATATGCGTTATCTAATTTTTGCATGTTGAGCCAATTGTTTACAATTTATTTTTGTATGTTACTATACTATGATTATCATGTGACTGAAAAATGTTTGTATAAATAATCAAATAAGCTAATAAAGCACCGTCGAAGAGAGAATTTTATAAATAGTGTTATTACTTATTATATTGTTGCATCTGTAGTCAAGTGAAATGGAAATATTATGTAGACATTTATTATATATCCATATACAGTGTGTGATTGAGTTCGCAATAGGTGATATGGACCACAAATATTAAAATTTCATTTGCACATTTGGAAGTTCATCCCTGCTTATCTGAAAAGTAACTTTGGGTGTACCTTTTTTTTAAATTACGTAGGCCATGGCAGTTGTTAGGTAAACTAACTTTCCTGTAAAAGATATAGCAAAATGTCATTAAGGACAGTTATTCAGATTAAAAAGTTATACTATGCAAAATTTTAAGAAAATTCGCCAACTTTGATGACTTTGATCTTTCCCCCTATATCTGCATTTTAAGTTAAAAGAAACAGCTCTATGTCGATTTCGAAAGTGTTTGACGATTAGTTTTTGTACACCACCATCTATTACTAGTACATCCGGCCAATGCTCAGTGAATTTTCTTATTACAGTCTTATAAGAATATGTATATTGCACAATTCGTAGCAGTGAAGAGTAGCGAATTTTTAATCTGATGTAAACATAAATATTAGTTAATGATGATGCTCCTCTGACAATTGTTAATATTAATTTGACAAATAAACACATACATTTGTTTTTCATGGATGGATTGATGAAAATGCAGTGAAACTCTTTAAAGAGGAAATGCTTAAAATGTATATCAACAATCAACATTGGTTATTTACCCAATAAAATTCGCATATTTTGATGTCTGGCATTTTATTAATCCGAAATATGGATGGCGTATTATACCAATAAAGTTATAAGTATCTAAAGTTGATCAAAATTGTCATTGTGTAAACTCTTGAGATATCTCGGAAATATACCCATAGCACAAAGAAATTGTACGTGATTGATCGAACATTTTCAAAATCGACATACTAATGCTTTTTTAAAGTAAAATGAGGGATGAGCCCCAAATGTGTAACAAAATTTTCAAAATTTGTGGTCCATTTCATCTATTGCGAACTCAATCGGGGGGGGACACTGTATATAGGCTGTATAAAATTCACTTCTCACTACAAGAATCCCGTAAACGGTAAAAGATACAGAATCGGCTAAATTGGACCAAAGTTGCAGGAATATGCCGTTAAAAAATCGAAAATATCTCTTGCTGTTCTTGAGATTTTTAAAAAAAAGTAAAATTTTAATTGTTCGTTTTTATTTTTTCCTAGCGATATTTGAAGAAATATCGAAAAACTAAAAACACTTTACAATTTAACGTGGTTATTGGAGTTGATAGACTTTTGCTTAAGTGAGTTATGGGGTTATGGGGTTTAAGAGCTTGAATTTTCAGATTACAACTTCATTGTTAAGGTTTTATGCGTTTAATTGCTGAAAATATGTGTTTTTTTGAGGTTATGGCAAAATCCTGATGTGATGGGGTTAAATAGACCTCGGATTCGGATTCAGCGACCCCAAAAATATATAGCAAACATGGTCAGACCCCCAGATGAGAATTGTTATTTTGTGTGTTTGTATTTTACATTTCATTTTAATAAAAATTAATGAGGTTGGGATTTTCGATTTTGGTGAATATCGACTATTTTTTCGCTATTTTTGTGATTTTTTCAGGTTATTATGTACTCAAGCAACTTCTAACAACATTTTTTTATCCAATAACAAGTTATAGACAAGTACACATTTTAAATTATTAAATGTGTAGCACTTTGCTGAAAAATATATTTACATAAAGAACATCTTTTAAAATTTTATTTGTTTACAACAAGCAACAAGTCCTCCTAAAATAACTTGTTATGAATCTTATGATACCGCAAAGATTCATATCGCAAAACAGCTTACAAACAAATCCTTATCTATAATAATTATTTCTTATCACTCAAAATCAATGTTTCAAGGGGATAACTGAATATTGATCATAATATGCTTCTGTTACAGATATCTCGCTTCTGTTTATCTGTATTCGGTCTAATTAATGTTAGTGGCAGTTTTAAAACTTATTTTGGTTGCCTATTTGGCTAAAAGATCCTAATTATAATAAAAATTGTGATTTAGTGTTACGGAAATTTTAGCCCAGTGAATTTATTTTCTTTAAGAGGTAGATATCCACTTATTTATATTAGTTTCGTGATTATTTATTGAATATTTTAAACATTTTGTACATTCTATGAAGAAGGGCGTTACAGAAGGGAGTTACAGATAAATTTATGACCAATATTTCATACCTAAGGATGATTCTGAATTGATTTACCAGAATTTTTTACTACAGTGCCAGAAAATTTGTTGTTCAGTGTCTTTATATGGTCAAAATCATATCCATATTATATCACACGGTATATACCTACTGATACATATATTAACATACATTTTAAATTTTAGAGAATTATAAAAAAGAAATAAAAAAAGTGTCTATTGGCACGTAAATTAATAAGTTCTAAATAATTCTTGCATAAGATAAAAAAATATATATTTGAAATAGCCTCCTCAATGCGATTGTTCTGTTCTCTTTGTGTGAAAATATGCATTAAAAAACCAAGCGATTAATCAGACCCCACAGAAAACATAGTAAGTGAGATCGGGTAATCTATGTTACCATTGTAGAGGTTTGTTGTGACCAATGCATCAATGACTGTAAAATATGAACCATGTGGAAAAGCGTTTGTTTTCGTATTAAAAAAATTATGTTTAATCTTTGATATTGCAGCTGTAAAGAAATTTGAGACATGCTGTAATGCTCTTATATTATCATTATTTTTCTTTATGATCTTTTCCGCCGATAATTTACGAAGAATGTGCAGAAAAAAGTAACAATAAGTATCTATTTTTTTTTTAAATAAATATGAACATTCGAAAAATCTCAAGCTTGTATGCAATAGCGCAAATATTTATATCAATTCCTTTTCTTTTTAAAGTTATGCATCTTTAAACTAGTATTTAAAACACAATAGACATTTTCCTGCCAGCTAAATCGACAAAGCGTTTGGTTTGTAATTAAGCTTGCTTACCCGCTGTGAGATTAATGACTTAAATTTCACAAAGGATGTGAACTATTTAAATTGCATTTACTTACTACTTACCTTTTTGTTTCGTTACTTTCGATTTTTTTTTTAGTCTCGTTATTTTCCGAGTCAACGACAATATAAATTGTCTTGAGTTCTTGAAAAGTTGGAATAATGATTCATAGAAGAGAATTAACTTTTTTCCTATATTCCTTTATTTGTTTATATATATTTTTTTGAGAACTAAAACCCGAGTACAGGCAAAAAAGAAAATAAAATCTTATTGTTAATCAAATTATTTTTACATATAAGGTGTTGTAAAATAGATAGAGCATTTTTATAATAAAACAGTTTAAAGAAAGTTAAATGTTTTTATTTTATTGTCAAAAAACTATTTGTCAAATTTAAAAGTTAAATTTTAAAATCCTGATTTTTTTCTATTACTACGACATAATTTTGTTAGGTTCGTTGCATGGAAAGATGAGAATTAAATATGTTTGGGTCGTTGGAAGAGAGAAATTACTGTTACTGATAAATAAATAACCAAGGGCAATTTTATTGCAAAAAGTTGAGGTCTCACTTCAGGTTAAAATCAACCTATATACGTCAGAGTTTTGGCTCATAATTCAAATGCATTTAATATTCAGCCACACAATTTTTTTTATTTAATTTGTCAACTGTCTTATTATCACAGACCCTAACCTCAAATTATAATGTACATAGCCTTAATCAATTACCGTTACTTTTTACATATAGAGCTAAATAATATCCAGAGCTACTTCTAAAGTAAAGATACCTATCGTGAATCGTTTATATATTGAAAATATTGAAACAATTTTCAATTTTTAACGCGTACCTTTCACGTTATTAAAAATCTCCTATGACTCATCGTCTGCAGTGGCCGTTAATATTGAATTCTTGAATTCAGCAACAATCTTAAAGTTGTATGTAAGCTTTTCCTATTATATGTATAACAAATATAAAACTAACAGTAATAAATCGGGGCTTTCAATTTCCAATATTAACAATAATTCGTTGACCAGAACAGGCATTCTTTAGATCTCTCTTCTTTTCGTAATCGGAAAATACGTTAAATGATAATAATAAATTATAAATTATCCAATTTTAATATCTTGAGCAACTCTCAGGTGCCGCATTCTAATTGATTGAAAATGTGCATCACTGAAACATTTTTTCTTTACACTGAAGAATATATTTAATATTTGTACTAAAAATACATACATACATATGCATAAAAAATTCTTTATTACTTTTTAGGTACCTAATTGTTCGTAATAAAGTTTTTTCACGGAGGTAATTTTTCAGATGTTTGAATCTAGTAAAAAAATTCCACTGTTTTAAAAATTCTCCTATTGGTAAATTAACCTTTAATATGAGGTAAATAAGGTTTTGAAAGACCAGAGTGATTAATGAATTTAGGTGGATGTGATAGACTCTGTCAAATCTGTCACAGAAGACAGAGTCTAAATGTCAGCCGATTCAGCTAGAGCCGCTGAGGTTTAGTATATGAGCGGACAAACTTATTTTTAGAAAGGGATATACAATTATAGGTTCTCTGTATCTGCTATACGTAAAAAACTCCAAATCCAAGACAAAGTGTGGAAAATAATTGGAGATTGACTTTAGTAGTCGAAATAGACGGACAAAACACAACTTTTCGGAAAAAATAATTGGATTAATTTTGTAGATAATTATTTTTTGTATATATATGTCACTATTTCCACATTTTCTACCTATTATAGATATGGATATACAAGCAATAGATATGACCTATTTTGAATAGATAGTTGGCTGTGACGGTTTTAATTTTGGAATTAGGTATTTTCTAACCATTTCTCTAATATTTCTCCCTCCATGTTCTTGTGGTAATCCACGTTACAGTCTTCCATGTTTTTCCGCACAGTTTAATGCATTATCAACCCATCTATTAACTGATTTACAGTGTAATATAATCCCCTTTATTAGGGGGCAATGAGATTGGTTGATGTTTTCTAGATCCATCAGACTATCCTTTTTTACGGTGTCATGAAGTAAGTTATTTTAAATACTGACCTGTATTTTTTTATTGCATTTTTGTAGCATTTGAAGCTTACAATTCATTGATGTACTAAACTTTTATGTTGCTAAACGTTTTGTGGCTGTAAACCATCACCAAGAAACGTTAATTTGAAAAAAAATGTGTTTTTTTCCTTCGTATTTAAAATAACTTACTTGATGATGGTCGTGAAAATACAAACCGTTTTATAGAAAAACTGTTTACGCCAAATCGTAAAGGATAAAAAACGCCAATGAAAAGTATTTTTATTATTTCGATCTCTTTAAATAACGCCAAGAAAAAATAAAAACCAAAATTCAAAATTTTACTTTTTTCCAATTATTATAGATATGAATATACGAGCAATAGGTATGACCTATTTTGAATAGATGGTATTTTTAAACCATTTCTCAAATATTTCTCCTTCCATGTTCTTGTGATAATCCACGCTACAGTCTTCCATGTTTTTTCCGCACAGTTTCAATGCATTATCAACTCATCCATCAACTGATCTACACTGTAATATAATCCTCTTTATTAGTGGGCAATGAGATTGGTTGACATTTCCTAGATCCATCCGTCTTTTTTACGGTGTCATGAGTATCGTACCATTCATCCAGATAATAAATTGGTCTAGTTTCCATTTTGAGTTCTATTATCTCTTCTAGACATGAATCTAGCCAATCCACGATTCGTCTGCTTTCCATAATCGCGTTTATTAATAGTTTGATATTTAAATCCAATTTTTTCTCAGCCAAGTTCCTAAAGTTCCTTTGATATATTTTAGATGATAATCAATTTCTTTTAGTTTTCTGTCTACCATGTCAATAGTTGGGATTTAATTTTTCTGATATGTGTGGTAAACTAATGTTCTTAAAAGTTTTACTAACGGTGGGTCCAGAATTTTCGATTGACAGGCGTCGGATCTTGGTTTTCTTTTGGGTGAGCACCTTCTTTTACCAGTTTGTGTATTGCGGGACAGGGAACGTTAGTCAGAGATGCTGTTTCACCTAGTACAACTAAAGCATACAAATTTGGGTCATCAGTTTGTCGCTCAAAAGATTATTGTAAACATTAAAGCAATTTTGTTTTACTTGCTCGTTTAAATGTGACCGATATTGTTCTTACCGAAAACACTGATGAACTTTGATTTTCTTTATCATTGTAATCACTAGCACTTTCATTTTCACAAATACAATAAGATGTAGATGTAGAGGCCTCCTACGGTCCTAACATTTTTACATTACCTTCTTAAAAATTTTTAAAAACACCAGCAAATAAACAGATATAAAATAATTACTATAATATTACACTTTCTCCTACAACGCACTGCTAAACAAATCGGTAACAAAACTAAGTGCAGACCTGAAGTATCACATAATGTAAGTGAAACTCCGCCTCGGTCGCGTGCCAACAAAAACAACAATCATCGTTCTCGCTTTAATGTAAGCGTTATAAAAAAACGGAAGATGTCATGTGTTAGGCATTTCCCGCCCTTACCCCGCACATCCCATCACTAAAGCGATTTCTCCTACTATAGCATTACATGGAACCATGACATTTGCGATGGAGCGGTTTCAGCCGGTCACATATACTGTCAGCCTCATTCAAGATATTGACTGAAATAATATTGATGAAATAGCAACCCAATTGATAAAAATGCAGTATTTGACAATATTGTCCATATTTGATATCTAGCTTATGACGCCGAATAGGATTCAATATTATTGATAAGTATAGAAATTGCTTTAACCGTATCATCATGTGTATATCAATAGTATTGAAAACTTCAAATATTTTGTTTGAAAACTGTTAAATTTTTTTAAATTGTGTTTCAATTGTATTAATACTATTTCAGTAACTAATAATTATGATAATTATACCCTGGGTCTCACGGCAGTCATGACGTAAAAAGTCGGGGCAGGCAATCCAAACATTGATATTGATGCGTATTAGAGTGAACAGTTGAGCCGGTTGCATTTACGACTATGCATATAATATGGGCATCTATATAACTAATAAGAAAATGTAAAATATATATTAGCTAAAATTGAGTAATGTCATATTACTATGTAATATGAATTCCAGTGTCCCTGGTTTTTAAGTCATAACCACAGTGATTTCGGGGGTTTAGTGATAATTCAAGCCATGATAATACCAAATACAGGATAATTTTTGTTATGTTTTTCTTTTCAATAATGCACTGTTGTAAAGGTATACCAGAATAGCCCCAACTTTTTTTGCGTTTAGTTCAGAAATCCCCTGATATAGGTTAATAAAATACTATGCATCCTCTTCTACTGAGTGGCTTAACAGAAACTAACATGAAAAACGTATAAAGTTCAGTTCAAATTTATTTGGAACATAAAAACGTCGACGCTCAACCCTTTCCCGCCGTCAAAGGTGCCGATGTTTTTTATGTTGCAAATAAGTCTGAATTAAACATTATATGCTGGATGTTAGATTTCGACTGAATACGATCCTCGTACGTGGCATATTATTATTTCAGAGGCTACTAAATTCTGTACTATATTCATTCTCGTATCTTCAAAAATGTCTAATAAAGCACCATAAAAGGCAACATTTGAAAATATATTTTTTTATTCTTTCCATGGATAATTCAGATCTTTTGCAATATTCCAAAGTCGGCCTGCCTATCAGTTTCATGCCATTAGCTTTCTTGATGGAGTGCGTTGAACTGATACTGTTACTGCTGCGATTATTTTACGAGTTCTTACACTTCGCATCCACATACCTTAAAATTAACTTTCGTGATGGATCACCTCTGATACCCAGTTTCTTACCGAAGTTATTTGTCTGCACAACACAGCTTCTTCAAGAACAATTCGCGATCCTTGATTCACTCTTTTATCTAATACTCTGTAACCCTAATCACTGTCAAAACAAAACAAGAGTTTAACAAAGACTAAAAGAGATTTCACACAAATATTCTGTTACATATTTTATGTAAACATGTAAAAAAAAAATATGTTTAAAATTTATCAAAAAATATGTTAAATTAGATTCTTGAATTATTTCAGTACATAATACAAGGTGACCTAGGAAACATGTATGCCCGAATACAAATATTTAATTTCTAGTAATGTTGATCGACTACTATAAAAGTGGTCCGTGAAGTTGGCCGCCTCAAATGAGTTTTTCTATGTTTGATCCCTACCATCATAGTACCTTATTTGTAACTTATATACCGAAAATTGTAACTCGCCTCATTAGTAGATATTAAAAAATATATTTTTGGTGTAAACTTCCTGGAAATGCACCAGTTTTAAAGTTTATAGTTTACACCTGTCCATCATTTAGTAATTAATTTGTAACTATTTGTAATCCATTAATTTGATTTTGTAACTATATTATCTTCGAGTAATAAATAAATTAATAAATTATGGCGGCCAACTTCTCTGCAGCTGCACGGCACTATAATTTTGCATTTTTTTTCTTGTCATCATTTAATAACCAATTTGTAACTGTTTATAACTTATAAATTAGAATTTGTAACTGCATCATCTTCGAGTAACAAATTAATAAATTATGGCAGCCACCTTCTCGACATACATAATTATGTTATAATAATGTATAAGTATTTATTCTTCTTTTATTTACTGTATTTGTTACGCTTTTTTTGTATTTTTTTTATGTTTGTAACTTTGTGTGCAATAGTGAAATAAATGGGTCGAGACTGACCGTAAGTTGTGATGCATGTCAATATACTTTACATTTATATTTTGCCCAGAATATAATACATTTCATGTTCCTTTAGTTCATATGAAATAGCAAAGAATTTTTCAAGGGCCACAGATATGATTGGTATTTAATTCCCAAACTCATCTATTATGAACCAGATGATATCCAACTATAAGATGGGAAGTTTCCAATTTGGGAAGATCCACATCTTCTATTAATATAATAGCCAAATTAACTGACAAATTAATTAGTTACAAGTTAGTTACTGAAGGAGCTGAGTGGGTAAGAGCGCTTATTCTTATCTGCCTGATCGCGAATATCGGTGGTTCGAACCTATCGCGAGACGATTTGAAAATTTTTAATTTGAAACTTATTTCCAACTAAGGTGTGATATAGAACTGTCGAAAAGTCCGAGAGTGGTTCGAAATCCACAATAAACTGTAGGGCCTTATCTCTAACTAACCTAACACAGAGTCTTAAAATTTTCAGGCAGTTACTTCGGTGACTTGGGAAACGGTTAATAAATATTTTTTTAAGTAACACTTCTGAGAAAATTTCTGAAATGGAAATATTTATCCTCAGGAAGTTGGCGGCCAAAATTTAATCAGTTTTACCTCGATAATAGTTAGGCCACAGATTTAAATTTTAGTGTTACAAATTAGTAACTAAATAGTGCAAGAAAAAATGAGAAATTGTATTATCGTGTGGCTACCGAGAAGTTGGCCGTCATAATTTAATTATTTATTACTCGGTTATGATGCAGTTACAAATTCTAATTTATGGTTACAAATAGCTACAAATTAGTTACTAAATGATGACATGAAAAAAATTCCAAAATTATAGTGTCGTGTGGCTGCCGAGAAGTTGGCCGCCATAGTTTTATAATTTATTACTCGGCTATGATGCAATTACAAATTCTAATTTATGGGTTACAAAGTTAGAAATTAGTTATTAAATGATGGTCAGGTGTAAACTAAAAACTAAAACTTGTGCTGCTTTCGATAAGTTTACACCAAAAATATATTTTTTAATATCTACTAACGGGGCGAGTTACAAATTTCGGTATATAAGTTACAAATAGTTACAAATTAGTTACTAAATGACTACATGAAAAAATTGCAAAATTATAGTGTCGTGCGGCTGCCGAGAAGTTGGCCGCCATAATTTTATAGTTTATTACTCGGCTATGATGCAGTTACAAATTCTTGTCTATGGGTTACAAATAGTTACAAATTAGTTACTAAATGATGGTCAGGTGTAAACTAAAAACATTAAATCTTGTGCGGCTCTCGGGAAGTTTACACCAAAAATATATTTTTTGATATCTACTAACGGGGCGAGTTACAAATTTCGGTATATAAGTTACAAATAGTTACAAATTAGTTACTAAATGATGACATAAAAAAAATTGCAAAATTATAGTGTCGTGCGGCTGCCGAGAAGTTGGCCGCCATAATTTTATAGTTTATTACTTGGCTATGATGCAGTTACAAATTCTAGTTTATGGGTTACAAAGTTAGAAATTAGTTATTAAATGATGGTCAGGTGTAAACTAAAAACTAAAACTTGTGCTGCTTTCGATAAGTTTACACCAAAAATATATTTTTTAATATCTACTAACGGGGCGAGTTACAAATTTCGGTATATAAGTTACAAATAGTTACAAATTAGTTACTAAATGATTACATGAAAAAAAATTGCAAAATTATAGTGTCGTGCGGCTGCCGAGAAGTTGGCCGCCATAATTTTATAGTTTATTACTCGGCTATGATGCAGTTACAAATTCTAGTCTATGGGTTACAAATAGTTACAAATTAGTTACTAAATGATGGTCAGGTGTAAAATAAAAACATTAAATCTTGTGCGGATCTCGGGAAGTTTACACCAAAAATATATTTTTTTATATCTACTAACGGGGCTAGTTGCAAATTTCGGTATATAAGTTACAAATAGTTACAAATTAGTTACTAAATGATGGTCAGTTGTAAACTAAAAACTTTAAAACTTGTGCGGCTCTCGGTAAGTTTACACCAAAAATATATTTCTTAATATTTACTAACGGGGCGAGTTACAAATTTCGATATATACGTTACAAATAGAAACAATTAAGGCTAAATGATGGTATGGACAAAACATAAAAAACTCATTTGAGGCAGCCAACTTCACGAAGCCCTGTAAAAGTCATTGACGGTGAACTAATTTAAGATTAAGGGCCCCATAAATACATTACATTAATAAGGCGGAAACGTAGGTTGGATAATGACAAATTACTTTTGAAGATCCGATACATATATTACACACTCACTGGTGATTTTAATTATATTGATCATGTTATACGATAAATCATTTTTATTATATAGAAGATATATTTATATAAAGCACATTTTTTTTAAATTCCATTTGTTTACAACAAACAAGTCCTCTTAAATTTTTTAACTTATGATACCGCAAAGCTTCATATCGCACAACAACTTACAAATAAATCCTTAGCTATAATTATTTTTTATCGTGCAAAATCAACGTTGACAATCGGAGTTTCAAGAGGATAACTGGATAGTGATCATATGCTTCTGATATAGATAAATTGCTTTTGTTTATCTGAATTCGGACTAATTTATGTAAGTTGCAATTTTAAAATTTATTCTGGTTACCTCTGACTAAAAAGTTCCAATTATACTAAAAATTGTGATTTAGTGTTATGGATTTTGAATTAATTTTCTTCAAGATGTAAAACCTCCGCATTTCTTTTATATCAGTTTTTCTGGGTATTTAGTGCATATTTTGATTATTGTGTAAATGGTATGAAGAATGTAAATCAATGTTGCTTTATTGCTGTTTCTTTACTATTTTTTTATTCATTGCACTAAAAAAGTCAATTTTGTTCAAAATCCTGATGGATACCTACTGAACCTAAATTCTTACCGAAGTTATTTATCTGCACAAAACAACTTCCTTGAGAACAATTCGAAATCTTTGATTCACTCTTTTATGTAATATTACATAAACAAGTTTTTTTAATAGATACTATGCATTCACGTTCTATTATATTATAGCAACACTGAAATGTAGGTTTTGCAGTGCACTGGTAACGATTCTTGCACGATAAGGACGAACATTATCATCCAAGAAAGAAAAGTTGTCAACGATTGCACTATGAAATTGAAGAATAACGTTGTTTATGATATTGTCAACATTCATTTAAGTTGTCATTATTTAAAAAAATCTGACATATTGTTGCTTCATATTTATGGATTTCTAGAAAAAAAAAATACAGTTAATTATTGGGTATTACAAAAGCACTCTTTCAAATCTAACATGATAATAATAATAAATATCTATAGAACTTTTATACTAGCACATTCAGATATGAATGACAGTATACAATATAAAGTTCTATAGGTATCTATTAATAATAATAATAATCTTCATAAACTAACATGCTTGCCGTTCCAGTTCTGCTCTACCCTTTGGAGTAGTAAAATGGAACGTGGATGAGCTGCGCCAATTAGACAGAGATACCCACAAGATGATGAATATTCACAGAAGTATTCATCCTAGTTCTTCCATTCCTCGTGTGTACCTCCCATGGCAACGGGGGGGGTCGAGGAGGTCGTGATATTATTTCATGAGGTATGAATGAGTGCTACTCAGTATATTATAAATTTTCAATATAATTCTCTACTAACCTGGACAGTACGTGTGACGAAGTGGTGACAGTGTTGCCAGGGGAAAAATTAAACAGCATTGATTTTCAACACTTTTAATCCAGATATTATAATATTATAATCACTTTTTTTTAAAGTGTTGTGAATACACGTAGTGCCACTTACTGGCATTTTCCATTTTGAGAGCTTTCAGCCAACTTTCTCTTCTCTCGAGATTCTCAGGAAATCTGAAAATAAACACATTTTTTAATAACAACCTAAATTGAATTAAAAAAATATCAATTGACTTTAAAACATCTACAGTTTGTGAGCAACCTTATGAATGAAATTTCCATTGAAGTTAAAATAAATATTTTTGTATAAGTATCTTTTTTGACAAAATGTGGATTTTTTACTGGAATCAAATGTTGTTGTATTTGTTTTTGTAAAGCTCTCATTAATTTTAGTTATTTTTGAGCTTTCACACTTTCGCATTATGTCGGCCCTGATTTGTTTTATTTACTTACCTGTGAAAAGATAAACAACCCCGTGGTTTTCATCTTTGACCGCACACTACACACTTATTAGTCATTGTTTCTCAATAAATATTTATAAATAAATGTATTATAACTAAATATCGATTACTAATCACAGTATCAAATATCAAAACTTTAAAATCACTTAAAAACACAGATTGAAATGACAGACTTCGTCTTACAGAACACTATTTGTTGTCAAGTCGGTGATAGATCGGGCATCGATCGGGTTTCTTCGTGCTGTGTTCATGATTCTAATCAATAGGAATATAACCAGCGATAACATTTACGTATCTCAATATTTTCTCTAGTGAGTAATTATTCACGGACTATTACTTGTAATAAAAGAATTAAACTCAGCAAATGTAAAAAATGTATTGATACCCCTCTCCTCTTACCCACTTCCTGTGGGGGTTTACTGCTTAAAAGCAATTCGACCTGTTCATCCCTTAAATTCAATACGCGAACCAAATTTGAAATAAATATCTCTAACCGATTGAACTTTACCGAGGGAACACACAGACAGATAAATATTTTCTTAGATCAAAGTAATTTTTTTGATGCTTTAAGTATTGCCAACTTAGCAAGATGCAATCTATCAATTGTAACTAAGATTGCAAATTACGATTTTGTTCTATCAATCGAATAATAGACTTGGAAAGTGTATTATTTTCTTTCATATCATTTCTTTAATTGCAAGGAGTATTTGTAAGTCAAAGAAGATTTATAACTCCAAGCCAATATTTTTTACTTTGTTAATAGAAATACTACTTGTCAAATTGCTTTTTCATTGTGAAAAAAAATTCTGATGAAGTAGTTTTTTTAGTAGCCAAATTGTTTTTTGTAAGATAATTGTGATTTTTCGCTGGAAAATAATATTTAACTGAGCATATAATTATTTTACTGATCAGATAGTATCTTTACATGAAAAGAAGCATTGCTCGAAGTATATTTTTTAACTGTTATTTAAATAGTTGCGCTTTAATTGCATTACACGAGAAACTATTTTTAAAATAATCTAAATTTTAGTCACCATTAAAAGATAAAATTGGTAGCGATAAAAGTATAGTCTTTGTTATTTTAATCTGCAATTAATCTTACTAAAAACTGCCGAAAAACTTCCTTGATTCACTTTAGTTAATTTAAATATGGTGTGAGAAAAATTATGATGTTTACCATTTACATTAAACTGAAAATAAAAATCAGCTACTGTTGAAATTTTCATGTAACATTTCCATATAACAAAAATAAACTCGAATTTATTAGAGGATTCAGTTACTTATACTTAACAATAAAAAATCGAGCACCTACTAAATGTGGACAAACAGCATTATAAAATTTAGTCTTAAAATGTTTTTTTAAACTCTTTTCTTAATTATCTCTCTAGTCACCGAAATTAGATATTTTGTGTTAGGTAAAAAGAAACGAGGTCCTAAGGTTTATTATGGAGCTCGAACCACATGTACGGTTCCATTCTCATCTGACTCGGAAATTAATTTAATAGTAAATAAATTTCCAATTTCCTCTTGATTTTCGCTATCATGAAAGTAAGTGCTCTTGTCCACTCGGCTACGATCTAGCCTGATATCATATAACTGGGTTCCTGCAGTTATGTTGAACTTTATTTCTGAAAATCACATATAAATAGTTTAAAAAATGATAAGCTACTTATTAAACGTATTCAATTATTAAAGTGACTGCTGTATTAAATGCTTCGTAGTTTAGATTTTGTTGGGCAAGATATTTTAATTAAAAATAACATTATCTTGACAGCTTTGCTGAATATAACGTACATATTATCATTTTTATAATTCAATATTCATCGTATTAAATACTAGAAAGTAGTTGTTTAAAAAAATATATAATACTTTGTGAAATTCTTGTATAGAGAAACAATAACTGGATTTTACTGGTATCATTTATTCTACTCAAACTAGATGTTTTAAATTATACTCATTAGTCATTACTCTTAACATCTAAAATGAATATCTGCGATCAATATCAATTTATTGACACTATTAAAAACATATGGGGCTAGACAGATTTAAATGGTGTAGGTAGACACTTTCAATTCTCCTTAATGATCTTTCATGGACATACTGCTCCATCTCAATTTATTAAATAAGGATGTAGGAATTTAATTTTTAATGTATTTAGTACTGAACAGGTATTGAACAAAACGCCCCTCCTTTAGTTTTAACGTATTTAATTTTCAATTAAAATCTAGGGAGACCATTATGGGTAATAGAAATTAAATATAAATAAATAATAATATTTATAGCACAAAAATGTGGACCCCAAAATTTTTATATTGTTATGAGCAATACTTACTTAAGATTTTGTTAATTTAGAAATTGTAGATTGGTTATAAATGTGTCATTTGTACACATTTACTAGTTCAAAATAAAGAATGTCGTAAACAGACGTTGCTCATTTTGATGTGAAAATTTAGGGATTCATGTTAACTTATTCTATGACAAGAAGTTCATATAAACATATGGAATACTCCAAGGATTTTTGAGCGTGTAAAGCAATCAATGAGAAATTTTTCAAATATTAATAAATTAAACTTTAATTTCGAAGGTTTTGTTTCTTTCGTATTTTATTAAAAACGGCTTGGTGTATAAAAAAAAACAAGAGGCAAGTTTAATGCAGATTGTTCTGATTATTCTAAAAAAAAAAAAAATCAAATTGGATTAATGTTTTTTTTTTAACAAAAGTTGACTTCAATATCCATAAGTGCGCCACTAACACTGCAAGGAAAAGTTAAAGTTAACCAAAATGTGTCTCCTAAAACATTCTAAGAATCGTAAAATATTTTAGAAAAATATCTTTTTTTCAATAAATCAACATTTTTCATTTTGAAAAATAGGCCGTTTAGGACATGTGTTTATATGAACATTTTATCTTAGAATAAACCAAGGAATTGTCCCTTGAAATATTTTGAGATAAGTTGGGAACATACTGTATAGATTTAATCCATAGTATCAGTAATAGAATGTAAGTAAAAATCTCCCATTTTTAGATCTAGCATATTTCGTTCATTTTCGGTTGTTTAATTGTGAAAAAACTAAACTATTGTAAATACGGTTAATATTCTGTATTTCAATCAATTAATAATTTTAAATAAAGCCATGTATCGGCCATAAGGTCAGCAAAAAAAAAATTACTCTTTATTAAGGTTATACGATTTAGTTTACAATGCATTTATGTAAAAGTCGTGATGATTCAATTTTTGAAAACACCGAATTTTTAGGAAGTATTTCATTCTTTGGCACGAAATCACAAAAACATAAAATGTTATGATCTACTAGACAAATATTTTATCTGAAGTTGAGATAATGTTATTTTTTCAGGTTTTCTTTGTGGAATTGCGTTTTTTATTTTTATTGTTACTAAAAAAACGGATTATTGCAACTATTCTTCTTATTTTTAATTATCCTGTTTGTTTTTACAAAAAGATATGTTTCAGATAGTTGCCTGGTTTAATAAACTTTTTTTTTACTAAAAATATTTTCAGTTTTCCAAATTTAATTTAAATCAATGTGTGCATAATATTAGTTAACATATTCTATACTTATAATAAATATAAAGATGAATGTAACTAAAGAGTACTATTTCATATATAAACGTGATGATTAGAATAATCTCTAATTTATTTTCAATTTTGAACAGAATTGTTTTAATTTGTATTACTTCCTTACCCCTCAAAGAAAGCAAGTTACGTATTCTTGAAAAAAATTTTGAAAATTTTGATTGCATTTCTGGACGAATCTCGACGAATTATGACGACACACAAAATTTCGGTGATGAGCAAAATCCGTCTCAGTGTCTAAAAGAAATATTAATGACATTCCACCAATGTGGAAACGTCAAAATGTAACTTTTTTGAAACGTCAAAAATTACTTTTATTATAAACTCCACCACACGACGAGTTTTACTACGGTGAGGAAATTCTGATTCCCAAGTAATTGGGAGTGGTTTTTTTTACTTCCTCACCCCTCAAAGTGAGGAAGCTATGTATTCGTGAAAAAAATTTTGAAAATTTTTATTGCATTTCTGGACGAATCTCGACGAATTATGACGATACACAAAATTTCAGACAGAAAAAAATTTTCTGTCTGTGTATCTGTGTGTCTGTCTGTGTGGTTCGTAATAGCAGCTACAGCTTTTGAAATAAAGCTTTCAAATTTGCTACACACATTCTAGAGGTCAAGGAAGAAATTGACTTCGTTGATGAGCAAAATCGGTCCCAATGACTAAAAAAATATTAGTGACATTCCACCAATGTGACTTTTTTGAAACATCAAAATGTGACTTTATTGAAACGTCAGAAAATGTGACTTCTTTGAAACGTCAAAGTGACTTTTTTGAAACGTCAAAATGTGACTTTTTTGAAACGTCAAAAATTACTCCACCACACGTAGAGTTTTACTACGGTGAGGAAGTTCTGATCCCCAAGTAATTGGCAGCGGTTTTTTAATTTATGGTGGTAATTTTTCGTATTCTATAATACATCTGTATATGAATGTATTTTTAACATATTAGATCCTGTTGAATTTTTATGGATATAACCAGTGTTTGTTTATATTCTATATACATAGCTATTGAAACAATAATTTATATTTCATGTAAGGTGAAGATCACTTGTTGAAAATTTTTAATTCTAATAAAATTATACGAAGACTGAAGGATGAATAGAACATGCATGGATTTTATATGAAGTCTCAAGGAATAAATTGAACACCCAGTATGATCGACTTTCCCAAAGGGTTCGAACAAACGAAAGGCGGAGAATCCAATTACTTGTGAACCTTCATTTTCAAGGAAATACATTATACCAGAAATTATGAAGTAACATCAGAATTTTAGAGTAAGCCCATCAAGTAAAGAATCCGTCATAATACGAAGATGCTAATCTAACTCAAAATGATGCCTTAAGGGTAATAATTCTCACATAGCAGGCAGCGGCGGCACTGCGTGGTCCTGCAAATACTGCTTTCACAAATATTCTTGTTTTTAAATGTAGTAATCCTCACATAAGCAGCGCAGCGCGGTAGCAGAGCAGCGCAACACGAAACAATGCCTCTAAGAGTGTTGTATGCTACTTCGAGCTTCATCGCACTACTGTGTGACAATTGGGAAGTAGCAAATACTGCGGAATGCTTAGGTATACAGATTGTATACTGAATCATTAGACATAGTACAGGGTGGGCAAATTTCGATGTTTTTATAGGGTAACTGTAAGAGATACAAAAACATGGAAGACACATTCTCAAACTCTTTTTTGAGACCAATTCACTGGCGAAAACAAAAATTTGCTATCGTTTTTTGTTTTCGAGTTATAAACAAAAGTTAGATTTTTCAACTTTTAGACACTTGACAATATCTTGGTTGTTTATAAAGTTATGAAAAAACAACTTTTACATTCTTCATGCACTTTTTTCTGTATAATACAGTGGCGTCGAGAAAATTAAAAAAAAAAAATTGCAATTTTGAGTTATGGCATAAAGACGTATTTTTTAAAATGGAAATCATAGTTGGCTATGTTTTAGTTAAAAAGAAATTATTTTTCTCTCTCAAACTATATATATTATGTGGGGTCACTTTTGATGTATAAGTATTTAATAGCGAAAATAATCTTTTAATAGATTACTTTTTGCGTTTTTACATTCTTATACCTAATATAAAAGTATAGTAATCGTGACGTGTGAAAAAAAATTAGAAATTTTTATTGCATTTCTGGACTAATTTCGACGAATTATAATGAAAAAACATAACTTTATGAAAACAAATATTAAAATTATTAAAAAAAGAAATCTGTCCGCATGTCTGTAGTATCGCAATAGCAGCAACAGTTTTTGAGGTATAGTTTTCACATTTGGTACATATGTTCTATAAGCCAAAGACAACGAAAAATTCGGCGATGAGCAAAATTGGCCAGCTGAAAGATGGTCTACGGGACCCAAATTTGTTTGTATTTGCTTTTACAAAAAAATGTATTCTTGATGAAAGATTATAAACCATGTCTACTAAACAAGCCAATAAAATATGTTTTCCAAGTACTTAAATAATGCTGATGTAAACTGAAATGGCATAATTGCTTTTAGAAGTATTCATATCCATAGAAAATTTAGATTCGCAATTAAATTTCTTCCACACACGATCACAGAACACAACTCTAAACAGCATTATTTTATTTATATCTTTCTTAGCTAAAGTAACTAACTTGCAGACGTCATGTTAGTTGTTCAACATGAATACACCAATACCAGTCCTAAAAACTATTCTTACATCTCATATGGATAGGTACTATTTAGGTAATAAATAGAAAACAATTACCTTAAAATTGACTTCTTAATAAGACCATGTAACATTTAATCGCCTTTAACTGTATTTATAAAACAGCTTTATTTGCCTATTTCTAAGTTCGAATTACTTTAAGTTCTTTCCCCACATTGATAAATTCAAGTAAATTTGCCTGTTATCAAATCGGTCAAATCAGAATTCTAACCTATTAGTAAGACAAATTAACATAATTTTGATATGTTAGTTGGGATGTCCACTGATTCAGTACACAACCTGTATATTTGAAGAAGGAGGCTCCACGGTATGCAAAGAGTACTGGTTACTGATAGTGATTACTAGTGAAAACAAGTTGGTATGCCTTTGAATGATAATGTAAGGAAAAATTGAAAGATTGTTGTTATTAATAAGGAAAAAAACCAGAATTATATAATATGAGCAATTAACATTATAGTAATTCTGTAATAAAGGACAATACAATACGTTCGTTCTATTAGATTGCTGGAGTACTACTAACGCTCCGAAATTTGAAATTCCGTTCGATTCTACCAATTTACTGCCGCCGCACTTCCATGTGAAAATTGACCTTTAGCTTTGTATCGTCACAGCAGCGCAGCGTTTCCTTATTCTGTGGTACCGAAGCATTTCTGGGTAAAAATATTAATAACATAATGAATTTCATGTTATCGTTTAAATTTTTTGTAATTTTGTATTTCTTTCAATTCAATTCAATTCAATTCAAAACAATTTTATTTTGATTAACAATAAGTACAAGAACATGTGCTCCCTCAGCGGGCAACCGGTCAGTTGCCGACCCAGCATCCCCGTATATGCAGGCAGCGGGGCAATTGTTGGGTCGGGCAGAGCGGGGCCGGTCCAGGCTTATGATTAATTTATAGAAAACACACAATACAACTCCTAAAACGAACATTGTTAATTGTATAATTTAAAATGATGAACAAGCAACACATAGAAACCGGCGACGCATGTAAAAGCATGCGCCGCCGGCGTAAAACTTTATAACAATGCCAAAAAAAAAGTGTATAAATAAAATAAATTTGTGTATGTAAATTTTGAATTTTGAGGATATTTTGGTGCCACTTTAAAAGCCCAATTCTATACAATACAGAACTCGAGCGAGAATATCTAGCTCCATTCTTTTTTGCTTATATATCAATAGATACATATTTTTTTTGGTGTATAATAATAATATGCCGTACTTTACTGATGGTTTGCTTATAATTTGGAAAAAATTTTGTGGGGAATTCCGATTACAAAAACAAAACAAACAGAAAAGAAGAAAATAAGAGACTTTTTTTTTGAATTTTGGGGCCCCTTTTATATTGTGGGCGTGGTGTTTCCTTATTCTATGGGTCTCCCATTTTTTAGGGAGGAGCCACTTTTTTAAAATTATTTGCCGAAATATTGGTAGCGTTTGATACGGTAATTTGTGTTTTATCCTGAACAGCGCGTTATGCTCCCTTATCTGTGTGATGTCGCGGTCAGTGGACAATCAGAGAGTTTGAATTGGTAGAATTTTTGCGAGATATCTCTGATGTGATCCACTATGGGTACTATGTCATTACAAAGTTCTCGTAATTCCCTTATGAGGGTATATCGTATTGAGTTACTTATGAGGCGTAGAAATTTATTTTCTAATACTTGCAATTTGTATAACGCCGTCGCGCACGCAGAACACCAGGACGGCGCAGCATATATTAGGGCCGATCTCATTATCATCGTGTAAATAGCTTTTTCATTGCCCCTGTTCAGTCAGCTATTCTCCGCCATCAGGGGGTGCGGACTCCTGGAAAGGGAATAGACTCTTCGTATTGTCTCGTTAATGTGTTTGCCGAAATATAGTCCTTTACCCAAAGTTACTCCAAAATATTTCACGTTCTGTTTTGTCTCAATTTAGTTGCCTCCCATCGAAATAAGTGTAATTAATTTATTATTTATATTTTTCCTAGTGAACACTATAGCCTTCGACTTTGCGGCATTCACCTTCACCTTCCACTTGGCGTAGTACTCCGACGCCCTTATCATATGCGCCTTTATCAACTGCCAGCGGCCTGAGCATGGTGACAGTGGCAGTATATGACGGTATCGTCGGCATACTTCGCAAGTTTGGTATTCGGGAAATCCGGAAAGTCGGGCACGTATATGTTGTACAATTTTGGCGCAAGAACCGACCCCTGCGGAACGCCTGCTATGCTGTTCCTCTATGTTGATAGGGTTTAGTTTACTCTTACTTGTATCCTTCTGCCGTGCAAGTAAGAGTATATCAGTTGCGTTAGGTAGCCCGGAAAGTTGTACCGATGCAGTTTATATATGATGCCGGGTAACCAGAAGGTATCGATGGCCTTCTCAATATCTAAGAGCACTATGTCGGTGCTCTTGTCAATATTGTACTGTCGCTTGACATCATTGACGATCCTGACGATCTGCTGAGTCGTACTGCGTCCCTTCCTGAAATCGTACTCTTTCGATGCATATTTATCTTTTTTTTATAAAAATAACATAAATCGACTTTTGCCTTTATTTATATCGCATTCTTAGTTATTAAAATTTAAATAAATTTAGTGATCCGTAACAATAAGAAAATACTTTTTTTAAAGGTGTTAAAAATTATAACATATGTTGCTATTTAAAAAAATGCCATCACCAAACTCTTTGAAACAAAAATCAAGATCACATAAAAATGCGCTGTAGTTAGTCAAACAACTGCAATTCAGGTAATGTTTTGATATAGGCCATAATTACAAAGTTATAGTCAATATTCAGTTCTCTTTCCCCACTATGCACAACAAATACCTTATTCAGTAGGTAATAATGAGGCTGATATAAATTTATTTTAAATTTGTGTTTGGAGTTTACAGTGTACAATCACTGTGATTACAATTAATCAGGAACGCTCATTTAAAATATGGTAATAACCAATCATTTATAATTTGTGCGATAAATCAGCCTTTGAGGTTAATAATAATGGACATCTGGAAGTGATATTACACTCCTACATATATGGGCTGGCGGTGAAATAATAGAAACTAATTTAAAATGTCCGATACGCCGGTCACGGTCATAATTTACCTTGTAAAAAATCGTTAAGATTTGGTCGTTTCTCCCTGAATTCTTTTGAACAAATTATAAGAAGAAAATAACTATCCAATTAAGTATACTAAATACTATGCAATTGAAGTCAGTAAATAAATTTATGAGGTGAAACTAACCTAAAAATCATTCCTGAAAACTATGTCTTTAGCCTTGTTATAAAAGCTTCTAATATGTAATTTACCGGCATCACCTAAGTATGATTTGCGGCTTTCTCTTTTTTTCCTAATTAGAATTTTCTACCACTTTTTATTTTCCAAAAGATCTAAAAATAAAACAAAATAATATTAACACATTAATTTTGGGAAGTAGTTTGGCAGACACAATGATTCTGGGTCAATTGAAGTAATCCATCGGTTTTACGAGGACATCTCGCCATCTGTAATTGATTTCGAGAAATATTTGACTTCGCGGTTGAGTGGTAAGGACATTTGCTTCTCGTCTTGGAATCCCGGTTCGATCCCCGATCGAGGAGTTAGGATATTTTCTAAACCAAAAATTAATCCTAGCATACCCGGACATTGGATGTAGGTCCATTGTACCTTTAGGTACCTTCATTGATACAAGGGGATATATTACCTGTGATTTTTAATTAAAAAAAAAATTAATCGTGTTTTCTAAATCACCTACATGTATAGCCAAAATCACATTGTTATTAAACTTTTGCAATACCTGAGTCATTATTGTTTTTAAGAATGCTCAATGTGATTTAAAACTTAGAGAATACAGTATGATAGGGGTTAATTATACATATATTTTTCACATAAATTCAATAAAAATAGAATATAAGATTTTCCTAATTACGTATGTATTTAAAATTATTCTTGTTCGAAAAATAAAATAAACGCAATTTGTCATGTTTCTAGAAATTAATAATAGGGTTTAATTTATATCGGATATCCAATTGTTTCTGAGATACAGGGTGTTAACTTAATTTTTTTTTTTTTTTCTCAAATATCTATATAACCAATCAAGATATCTTAAAAGCCATATACAGGGAACTTAACATAGTGGTATTTTTAAAAAATCATGTCTGCCATATTAGTTACACTGGAACTTCCAGATTTAGAATGATCCAAGATAAAATGATACTTGAGGGCGTGAGCACACCAAATTTAAACTACATGTAGAATAGATGGTTACTTAGAAAAATTTTTTTAAAAAATTCTTCGACTTTGATATTTAATATTGTATCAATTATGAATATATTTGCCATAGTCACATGCTCATACCACAAAACAACTCTTTAAACATAAGCTGTAAAGGTTATATGTAAAAATATTAATGAGTTTTCTGTTAAAACTTGACAGAAACAGTATAAATATATATCTTACTACACGCCCATTGTCTAGTATTAACTTGTATTGTGTTTAACACATATTTAGGTTTGCTTCGTCTAAAACTAGGAAGTTGATTTAAATTTGTTAAAGGACTCTTAATGAAAAAGTAAATGTTTTCAATAACAGCTATCTATGTTTATAAAAAATTTCATTCCTCTTCTGTGTTAATTCTTAAGTAAAGAAAAAATGATAAACCACCGAATAAATTCAAAACTTTTCGCTTTTTTTGTAAGAAGAAAATATTTTCTTGTATTTTTCCCGTAAGACTTTCTTCTGTAGAATGGTTTTATGTAGTTAGAATCGAACTTTGGAACGATTTGAAGTAAAATCGACATCAAATATCAGCCACTATTAATTATTCATTAATTTGAAGGTGTTAACAATACAATGATGTGGGTGGTTTCCATTTTGAACAGATCCTTTAGTAATTTTAATCTTTGTTTAAAACTGTTTCGGATAAACAAATTACTGAGTTTCAAAATGTATTTTATTTTGTTAGATATCAAATGACTTGGATTTCGAAATATATTGTTTTATTTGGCTTATAAAGGAAAGAAAGAACACGTTTTAATAATTATACAAAATTGTAAAATTTTTAAATTCTGGGCAGGTACGCGTAAAATTGGGGGTGGGGGTATCACATACTCCACAACACTAACTATGTAACTATTCACCACCACATTAACGACGGGTTAACTCTTAACCACAAACGTGCCGTTTCAGTATCATTGTCACAGACACAGTGAGATCACAGCTTTTTTTAAATAAAGCTAGTTCCACATTTTCGCTACTGTAGGACATACTGGGTATGTAATCTGTCAAATGACATTACTCAGCTCCCATAATGTCGAGTATAAGGTTAGTAATAAGCTGAGATACATAGTTATGATAATATTTTATTGAAGATCCAAATTAACAAACAAAAAATTGACTCTACTTTTTAAACATATACACAACAAAAAGGACAAATTTCTAACCTTATAGAATGCAAAAAAATTATCACCAAAGATTACAAAATTTCTGTAAAAAAAATGACAAGGCCAAGATTTTTTCATTAGGAAGAACATGTTTTAGAAGCTTTTTTGGAACATTCCAAACAAATCGGTCGATTGCACCTAAAACAGAAGTCAAAAGTTTTTCTGTTTTTTGCAGGACACAATGAACATGTTTTGAGCTTTTTTAGCTTGCCCTCTACTTCTACTTCTTCTTCTTAAAGTATGCGATGTTTCTCGCTTATCTGTGGCACACGCCTTATACACATTCTCACCTCATGACTAATACGAGGATTTGCAGCACGTCTTTCTAGATCTGGTGTCACCAACTGCAGAGCCAAATTTTTGACAAAATTATATCTAGTTAGTTGTGGATTAGTTCTGAAAGAACCAAACAAGTATAGGAATTCACTGAGAAAATATCCGATATCCTAAAAAAAAATCGCCGTTGGCTAACTGGCAGTTCTTCGAGATGTTGATTACCTACTTAGAGCATTTCTCATCCAGCCTATCTACCCCTCCTTTATTAAAATTATAACTCAATAATTTCGGGCTCTTTCGTATTTGGATTTGAGTAGGACAAGTGATGCTGGGATGAAATCATCAAAACTGCCTTATTTGCTTTCGTAATATATGAAAGTAGAGTCATAGATTTAATGAATTCGTAATCAGAGGTGTCAACATATTTTGTCTTGAAGGATATTTCCTTTTTTTTTTTTTTAGGGTTCCGACGTCGAGTACCTAACTTTATGTGTCGCTGGTAGCTGATATATGTATACATTGTTTTGAATTTTATGATAAGGGAATATCACCCCATTTTGTTTAGTTTAAGTTAACGATAACCACCTTAATCTTGTATGTCACCAAATACGCTGTGAACCTTCAGTGTGGCCCTATTCAAGGTATTTAAAACTTGTCTTAATCACTGTTATATACTCTGTAAATAAGGGTTGTGTCTTCAGTAAGTATTTTAATTAACATTTGATGCACAGTTATCGTAATGTAAATAGTTTTTATATATGTATGTTATTCTCTTTTATGAAATTTATATGAATATAGTTTCATAGTTGTTGATTTTGATATTTAATTTTAAAGCACCGCATTATAACGAGAACAAAAAATTCATGGTAAGTTATAGTTTAAGCAGACTAATTAATTTTATACTATTGAAATTCAGATAAACTAGGTGTAAATGCCCTGAGATATGAGCTAGTTTTATTTTGTCCTGACACTTATTAACTTATCCGGGCTAAGTAGTGTCTCGACTTACTACATCTTCAGGCCCAATAGTTTTGTGATCACCCTTACAAGGTAGGGGTACGAGTATAGAAAGAAAATAATGAAATAAACGTGTCATCTTGTAATAAGCAAAATGTCTAAGTGAAGCCTTACCAACGATCGCAATTATATCCTGTTTCCAGTAAAAGTTCCCTTCTAAAGTAACACTAACTCATTCTACACTGCGTCCAAAACACGGAAACTTAAATTTCAGAACAAAATCCTTACACCCCTATCGGATCGCCGTGGATCAGTCTTATGCAAATTGTCCTTTACGATCAGATAGCCGGTGTATTTCACAATAAACGACAAAATGCGCAGTAGAGTACATAACGGCATAGAATAACAAATAACAAGAGAAATTTGTGCGGTAAAGCTTTATGAGATTTTGAAATGTAACAGATTCTTTTCTAGCATATATGTAACAGTTAAGAAAAAATTAGTCCTAGAATCAGTCAAAGTCATTATCTTGTTCCCATATTTTGCCGGCTTATTAAGAGTATATACAGGGTGTCTCACCAGGAACTTCATCGATAGATATAGGGAAAGTACGCACCAGAATATTTTAAAAATTTAGGGAACAGTGTGGCCAATCCAACTTAAATAATTACAAGCATCTGGCACTTCCGGTTATACCGGAAGTCGATACCAACTTCCTTATTTTAAGTAGAATACCATATATATTTTAGGGTTTTCGAAAAGAGCATAAAATCTGAGTCAAAGATATGTAGGATACCCTAGGCCTAAACCCAGCCGTTTCAGAAATATTTGACATTTTAAAAAATGTTGACAGGTGCAATGGTTTACAATAACCTTTATAACTTTCTTCGTGTAAAAGATACTCATTTGCTTTTTGGCATGCAGAAAGACCATAAGGTGAGCTACACTCTACAGTTTAAAGAAATAATAATAGTATACCAAGTGGTCCATTTCTGACGTTACATTTTGTAGTACATTTGTTACTAGATATCCACAAAAACGGAAAATAACACTAAACACTGTAACATGCTTATTAATTGGATTGAAGACACTTTGCATAAACTAAAATAGCTAAGATAAAATTAACTAAAAACATTATTCCATTTTAATTTAATAATTGTTCAAAATCCGTCCTCGAATCTCCACACATTTTGCGCAACCTCGGATTAGGTCTTCATGGGTAGCCCTTCTAATTGAATCCTGTGATAAGTTTTGAAATGCATTTCTTACTCTCTGCGTACAATCTTCAATAGTTGTTAATGGGCTCTCATAAACTTATTTTTAATAGTTCCCCAAATAAAATAATCTAAAATTGATAAATCGGGCGGGCGAGGAGGCCATAGGAAAGGTCCATTATTGGCGATCTATTGATTGTAAAAAGTTTCTGAGCAATACGCTCAGATAGATTTTCAACATTAGTGCAGAAAATGATTTTTGATTTTTGGCTGGTGGCCATAGTAACAGAAAATATTACCAAGACCTTCAGAGCTTTAATTATTAATTGAAACATTGATTTATTGTTTTGTAATCGAAAATCCAGTGCATTTTTAATGAATTTTGATTCCCGAAAAATTGTTGGTGCCACATTTTAGATTTTACCTCGCGAGAGGGAAATATTAACAAAAAAGAAGGCATTATGACAAAAACAACGCCAATAGCAAAAGCTGAAAATAATATATTTTTGCCCCACATCAATGAACCCAGTTTGTTTAAAATATGTGGTTGTTGTAACTTTTGATTAGGGGATCAACGCCCTACAACTCCTCCTCTAAACAATGAATAATCGTAAATACATTTGCAAAGATAAAATCTATCTAATACTAGAGAGTTATCCTTATAAGCATAATTAGGTTACACTTGTATTATCTCATTATGTGCAAATTAATCTCAGTATACCTACTGATTTTAATGACTCTATTAAGATTTATAGCACAGCACAAGTTGAAATGCAGGTTACAATGAACTTCAATTAAATAAATAAGAAGTTATCAGATCATATAAGCTACTTGTAGCGGTTTTATTTCTATGTACAATTCGCAGTTTATTAATACATTTCTAATTCGTGGTCACGTATTATTGCTAGTATTTTTTTTATTTATATCTTGTTTAATGTTGGGTGTTCAATTCAACGCCCACCTAATGTCTGAATTCCTAGAGCAAAAGTATTTGTAGACCTTGGAATACTCAAAACAAACATAGTTTCATTCATAAATCAATTAAATAAAAACACAGTGTCGTACATGGAAATGAAAATAATTCTTTTCACATAAAGTTAATACGAGCCCTAATAACTACATATATATGTCGGCGCCACCCAGTCATTGGTAACCAAAACAGCTAAATTGTAGTATTTGCAACATTAGCAGAATCAGCATTCAACTCAAATTGTTGTTGGACGTCACTGTTTACATTTTGAAAACATTACCATATATGGTTATGTCTTAAATTTAGGGACTGTGGAGAGGAGCGCGCTTGGGTCCTCCCCTTGCGAACGGAACAAAACCGAAGCCCGCACTTTTATTGAGATCAGATTATATTAGTTATTCAGAGCTTGTAAACTCGGGTAAAGTTAGTGCTTAAAGTGGTAGTAATTGAAGAAAGGACTGGCGGTGGCGGACCGTTAGTTCTTTTCTGCAGAATTGTTTCTGTTCTCATTCTATAATTAATCGTTGATTTGCATTGTGACATTTAGCAAAAAAATAAACTTGTAAATTTTATCATGGAGTTTGATCCTGAAACTACCCCCGTATCTTCGCCATCTCCGACATATGTGTTGGGACAAACTATTATTTTTCAGAAACTTAAATACATACGATGATTCCTCATTAAATTTTAAAGCTGCATATAAAAACACATTTGGTTTCATTTTAATTTAGATTTTCCCAAATTTAACCTCTTACTTTATTATTACCGTTAGTTTAGTTATTTAATGTTGAAATAATGTTGACAATTAAATATTGAGACAAGTATAAACGGTGTTAGTTATTTAAGGTATCAATGAGTATCTTATACAAGTAGACGCTGACACAATACAGTGAGTGCTTTGACTTGATAATTCAAAACTCAAACAGTTTGTATTGTTTTTATATTGTTCTAGCCAGTATTTCGTTAACTTTTTGAAAAAATGAGACACGGTAAAACTACTGATAAAAATGTGCGTGAAATTATTATCCGGCAATACCATTTTGAAAACAGACTGCGTGATATGTCACGTGACTTATCTGTAGCAATGACCACTGTTGATAACGTAATTAAAAGATATGGTGAAAGTGGTAATATTGACGTTTGTGGAACAAAAGTTCGCGAAGGTCCAAAACTGCCTGAAAGAAATTTGAGCCAGTTAGTTAAAGTTTGCAATTTAGAAAGAAGAAGTACATTAAGAGAGATCACTGCACGTTGGAATCAGGAATCTGGATTGAGCGTTTCTCGAGAATCTTCCTGAAAATATATTCACAAGTACTTTTATAAGGTATGCGAATTTTCCTATGATATGCAGTATTTTGTACCTACCATGTTGAATTTTGTAGGCTAAGGAAAAACCGCCCTTAACTAAAACTCAAACGCAAGTACTGTACACTTGGGCAAAATCTAAGCTTTCATGGACTGAAAAAGAATGGGAAAAAAGTTATTTTCAGCGACGAATCCAAATTCTAAGTGTGCATGGGAGACTACCCCTAAATGGGTAATTAGGAATAAGAAAGAAACACATAATGTTTGTCTTAGAAGGACTGTCTGCAATGTTCCCAACTTGTTTGTAGATTCCTGATTCCAATGTGCAGTGATCTCTCTTAACGTACTTCTTCTTCCTGAAATTTCTTTCGGAGACAGTTTTGGACCTTCCAGAATTTTTGGGCCACGAGTGTCATTATTCCCACTTTCAGCATGTTTTAATTACATTATAACCAGTGCTCTTTGCTACAGAAATTTCATATGAAATATCACGCATTTTCTTGCCAGTATGGTATTGCTGGATAATAATTTCACACACTTTTTAGTCGGTAGCTTTTCCTCGTCCCATTTTTTTCAAAATGTTAGCCAGATACTCGCTACAACAATATAAATACAATACAAACTGCGAGTGACATTTGAGTTCTGAGTTGTCAAGCCAAAGCACCCACTGTATTTTGTCGGCGCCTATTTATACATGTATTACATGTACACCGTTTATACTTATCCCAATATTTAGTTGTCAGCATATTTCAATACTAAATAACTAAACAAACGATATTAAAAAAATAAGAAATTAATTTTGAGAAAATCTAAGTTAATGTGAAAGCAAATATGTATGTTGTTATATGCAGTTATAAAGTTTAAAGAAGAATCATCTTACTTATTTAAATAATCAAGCACGTTTCTGAAAATTAAGAGTCTGTCCCAACATATAGTTGTTAAGGATCGTATTAACAAAACTGAATTCTTCATATGTAAAATTACCACTCTGTTACCTTATTACCAGTAATTGGGAGCATTTTCATCTACAATTCATCCCTTTGTAATATTAACAGATAATGTCCAAACAAATAATAAAATAGGAAACAAGTTGGCAGCCATTTTTCTAGATATAAATAAAGCTTTATATAAGCAATTTAAAAGTGACGCCATCTAGGGTTACTTTGTAGGATATTACGCGCCAATATTCTTGTCTATGATAATGGTCTGGGGTGATGGGGGGCGAGCAGAACTATTGCTGTTTATCACTAATGCATCACTATAGACCTAGACCAAGCCTCGTAAGAGATGGGCTTGCTTTTTCGTCAAGCCTGTGCCCACAGCGTGGACAATACTAATAGGGCTCTTCCGGTCCTGGGTGATGGACTCTGCCGGCTGAGTCGCCTAGTAGGATATTAATATAATATTTAACTAGATATATTACAAAAGATATAATTTTACTTTCTAAAGATATATTTAAAATGAAAATATATACAAAAACATTATATTAAGGTTATTTTGGAAATATCTTAATAACAAAAGAGATAGCTTTGTTCTACCTAAACATATGTACTATAAAGATGATTCATCTGATGAATCTTCAGTCATAGCCAATTATTTTATGCAATACTTTTCCTCAGTATATGCACAGTCAGATTATAATCCTTCAACATTCGATTTTAAAAATACTGTTAATAAATTCTTGTCACTTATCTTCGATTGATGTACTAAATTGTATAAACAACTTAAATCCTCATAGTAGTACCTGCCCTGATGGAATCTCTGCAACATTTATTATAAACTATAGATCTGTTCTATCAAATGTTTTGTGTAACTTGTTTAATAAGTCTCTCTCTAATGGAAAGTTCCCTGACTATTGGAAATTAAGCTATATTACACCTATTTATAACACTGGTGACAGATCTAATGTTGAAAACTATCGAGGCATATCAAAATTATCACTTATCCCGAAAATACTGGAGTCTATAGTCACAATGAAATTAACACCACATTTTAAACAAATTCTAATAAACGAGCAGCACGGATTTTTTGAGGGGCGCTCTACAAACACAAATTTATTAGTTTATGAAAATTACATTTTGAATGCCTTGGAGAGTCGGTGTCAGGTTGATTCAATAAACACGGATTTCTCAAAGGCTTTTGACAAGGTTAATCACAGACTTTTGATAGAAAAATTAAGAGCATTAGGAATATATGGTACACTACTTTCATGGATTGAAGACTATCTATCTAATCGTAAACAAATAATTAAAATTAATAATGTCTTGTCTACTTGTATTAACGTAACATCAGGTGTTCCGCAAGGAGCACATATAGCTCCCTTACTATTTAATTGTTTTATAAATGATATTAAAGATTATATAAAATTTTCAGAAATTCTACTATTTGCCGATGATCTGAAATTATTTAAAACAGTTATGTCATTGGTGGATTGTCTACAAATCCAACGTGATCTGGAAAATTTCCATAAATGGTGTAGTTACAACGTTATGGAATTAAATATCAGCAAATGTAAATCAATCCAATTTAGCAGGTCTGCTTCTCCCATTCATTATGATTATTTGATAAACAATGAAGTATTAAAAAAGAAAGTATTATAAAAGATTTAGGTGTTACATTCGACTGCAAACTATCATTCAATTATCACATCGAATACATCTCTAATAAAGGTCTTAAACTTCTTGGCTTTGTAACAAGAACTTTAAACGAATTTAATAATATAAATTGTTTAAAGAGTGTTTACTGTGCAGTGGTTAGATCATCACTAGAATATGCTAGTGTGATTTGATCCCCTCATTACAATGTCCATACTTATCAAATTGAAGAGGTCCAAAATAGATTTCTAAGATATATTGCATATAAACTAGGTATACCACGGGAGGATATTGATTATGACGAAATACGCTCACTCCTAAACATATCTTCGTTAGAACAAAGGCGAAATTATTTTGATTTACATTTACAATTTAACATAGTTAATGGAAATTATGATTGTACTTACCTTCTAAATGAAATAGACTTCATGGTTCCTCAAAGATTCACTCGGAACCATAAACTCTTTTCTAATAAATATTATAGAACAAACTATGGATATTTCTCACCCATTCCTCGAATGTGTAGATATGCAAATTGCATAAATGAAAATATAGATTTCTTTAACTGTTCATTGATAAATTTTAAGAAAAAATTACAGAGTGACTTATTATAACCCATATCTTGATCATACAAATTTCTTGTACATATATGTATGTGTGTGTGTATATGTGTATGTATGTGTGTATGTATATATGTGCGTATATATGTATATGTATATGTATATACGTGTGTATATGTATGCATTTCTTTTTCCTAGGTTTTTAACTATACTTTTTTTAGGTATCTGTAGATAATAATCTTTCACTGTAAATTGTAATTTGTAATGGATTTATTCCGTAAACAAATAAAACAAAACAAAACAAATTATAATAATTATATTGACTAATCCTTGCTATGCATACTACCCAATTGGATTGGGATTGAATATATAGACAGACACAATATGTACATATGTACATATATCTGAAACAGAAAACGAAAAATTATAACTATTATACGCTAACAGGTAGCGGATTCCAAGTAGCGATTTGGCATGAGATGAAACTTCTAAGATTGAATAATATTGTTTGTGAGATGATATAACAAAAAAAGTTTACAGCATGACTCATTAATTACTTTTATAGCCAACACAATCATTACTTCACTTTCCAAGAAGCAGTTTTTGTATTCTGTAATTAATGATAATAATGAAATAATTATTATTTACTGCATACTATGTTTTTTTACAAAACCGTCTACGTTAAATTTTTGTTTTTGGATTTTAATTAATTTATTAATTTTTTTTATAACAAAATAAAAATGATTCTTTTTGATTACATTTCAAAATATGAAAATTGATTCAATTATCAGTTTTATAAATTTTGTATTTTCCTTCATTGTCTGAAAAAAAAAATATATTCAAAAGATTTTTTCAAGTTTGCCTTTTTCACGTCCTTTTATTATAACTTCTACCGCAATAATAATTGATAACAATCATATTGAAGGAAATCATGTACTGATTCAAGTTAACAGGAGATGAAAAAACCGGCCTTTGGTAGCAATATTTTCTCTTTCACTGAGACTACCGTAAGTAAAACAACCACTAAAAAAAAGTCATTGCAGTTTTTTTCGTAATGTCTGCAAGGAGCTTTTCCATGTTATTAGCGAAATCAAGACGATCACATACATAATTTGTTGCGAAAATTCGTTTGAAAATTTTAAATTGTTGTGGTAAATTTTTTCCTTTTCCCTACATGGCACATTTTTCACGACGAATTTGGTATATTAGTTCCACCTCCCAAAAATGCTATTAAAACCGTTAATCATTTTCTGCTCGCTTAGTAAGAAAATATTTTTTTTAAATTATTTTCCCGCGTCGTAGAAAGTTTTATGTAGTAGATTCGACTGTCACATTAGAATTATCTACGACTCATCCAATTATTATAACTATGTATTTAGCATCAGTCTATAAAAAGTTTTATATTAAATCTTAGATTCCTTTAAAAATCTAGTTTGATATTATGTTACAAAAATCCTTATAATTTGATGGTCAACCATAGAAATAAATTATTCATTAATTTTTTGCTAGATTAAAAATACCATGTAGTAGAAGAGACATTCTTTCCAAATTTACGATCACTGGCAAGGTCGTTAACAAAAAATTAATTGCAAAATCTGGCCTTGACAACGAAATTGAATTTTTTTATGAGTTCCCCAGAAATATTTTAAAATTGATATTTTATTGTTTAGTACATACCAAATGTTTCAATATTTTGAACAAATGGTTAAATCCAATCCAAAAACTAATGTAGTTTTCAAACAGAATTAGCAAGTTATTTGTTGGTTTCTCATTTCTTCATTTTTTTATTCATTATAATTAGATTCTTTAATAAAATATGCTGAGCAAAAGGCATGTATTTTAATACAATATCAGTATGGGGTAGCATTACCCAAACTAAAAAAATAATTTTGACTACCTAAGGAGCATACCATATACTGTCGAATTAAAAAAAAACTACTTTCTCAACTGATTGATGATTGTTTACTTGACATAAGAACAACTGAGAAACAATAGCCAGTAATCAATCTCGTGGTACAATGTACACAATGCAATGGTGTAATTAAAGTACTATGTCTTACATATTTGTGCACTACATAGAAAAACACTGATTTTATACTCGTCAAGGTAGTATAACTGGCTAAAGCGCGTTATGTGATTAGCAGAGAAAGGAAACTAGACCGGAGATCAGGACCAGTAGCCACTACTGCCTCATATGGACATAAGGACATACGTGGACAAACAAAAGCAAAAGTGTAAAATGAATAATGAAATAATTACCGCTTGATACAATGTATTAATCAGAATGATTGAAATCTGCCATCGCATTAACATACATGGTCACAACTAATAGGCGTTCTGCTTTCGTGGCTATTTGAGTGATTTGGTGTGTACATATGTGTACCCTAGATGCAATACTCGATTTTTGCAAAAATTCGGGTTTAATGTTATTCAAAAAGAAGAATGCATTGTTTACAAGACTATTTCACCAATAATGTGCATAAGTTAGTATCCTGCATGGTAAAGTAGGTGTTAAAATTTAACTTACAATTAGATGGAAAACTCGGTATTTGTTTGCCTCGGTCAAATGCACAACTGAATGGGTATTTGCTATTAACCTATCATGGTGCAGTTTTTATACCACGTGGGCTAGTACATGTTTGCTGCCAGAACTGCTGTCAGTGTTTACTGAATTTAGAATCAGCAAGGTCTTAATAATTTTGAATTGAATGGATTTGAATGCGTTTTAATAAATAAAATATTTTTATATAACTAGTGAATAATTTTTTTTATTACAGCTCTTGGAATTTAACATTACATGTTAATTTTTTTCTACATTAATATTTATAGTATTAAATTACCTTTCATAATATATTGATATTACAAAAGCAAACATAACACTGAGCTCTATGGAGTATATACGAACTGGCGAGTGTTAAAATGATTTAATATTTTTTACTGTGTAGGGAAACATGTCAAACACCCGTTCCGCGAAAGTATTAGTAACTTACTCTACGCGGTCGTATAAGTCAAGATCAACTGCCAAGCAACAGGGGAATACGTGCTTAGGTTGCATGTCTGGTTGCATATCATCGCATGAGAACCATAAGATGCTCGTAACTGAGATTTTTGTTATAATAAATATTTTTGGCAACTTTCTGGCTAGGAAATTTCACTATTGAATGAAAGATAACGTTAATAAAGTTAATTAAATACATTTAATACTAAGTACAAATGCAAAGGTTAGTTAATTTTCCTATAATTCCTACAATTTTGAAGAAATTTAAGCCATTCTACATGCATCATGTCAGGCAAATACTTACTTCATTCCATACGTTCCACATATAAAAATGGAACCAAAGTGACTTTTCTGGAAATTATAATCTTAAATTCGTTCTCCTGTAAAAACAGTAAATAACTATGTAATTCTCATGCGACGATATATTATTTACATTAAATATATACTTAAAGACTTTAAAAAATATGATTTCTTTATATAACTGCCGGCTTTGAAAAATGAAAAATATTTCCAGCACTTGGTGATTAGACACCGTCTAACACGCTTTGAGTTCAATTCCTAGGTCCGGCAGATAGCACAGAGAGAACGACCACGATCCACGATTTTCAAAGTGTAACCTGTTCCCGACAGCCTCTGCCTCTTTATTTGGGGGTTGTAAAATTTATGTGGTGTGTTTTATTTTTTATATTTGTTCTTTTATATATTTTAATCAGTTTTCAAGGCAAATTGTATCTTGGGTTACCAACTTAGGTCACACAGAAAAGAGTACAAATCAAAAGATCCAATATACAATATGAAAAGAATATATATTTTTTTAAACAAAATACCTTTACTAGGTGTAAATAAACTCAAATAAAAATTCCACCAACTGAAAAGAAAAAAATCAATGGGCCGAAAAGGAAGAAACCACTATGTTAAAAAAATTCAAGAGTTTCATGCTCTATTTTGTTTATTTTTTCATTTATCTTTCTCCAACTCATCAAATCATTTGCATCTGCGATGACTAAATATTAGAAAATTCTATACTAACGTTGGAATTTACATTATGTACTTAGATCTGGTCATCCGCGAAGTAGGTACCGAGAGAACAATTTATTTTATGTTGACTTGTTTGTTGTTAATCTAAAAAGAGTACATTTGGGCTTAAAACAGAAAGTAGAGTACTTAATATTTGTAGCTCTAAAAGAGTACAGGTACTCTTAAAAGAGTACGGTTGGTAACCCTAATCGTAAACTTAATTTCGATATATTGTCATGTGAGCTGACAAAAGAGAATTGTATGAAAATATTATATTAAAGCAAATTGTGCGGGAGGATAAAAATAAGTGAAATTAGTCAAAAAAATGGCATTTTGTAGTCTTAACGTCAACCGCCGCCTGCATTCTTTGGCTACCAGTTTATATAATTTGTATAAGAAGCTATTTACTAGTTATTCAAACATTTTTTTTATTTTGTTGTAGGTTTTCATCAATTTTAGTCTCTGCGCAATCATTTGGAAATAATGCATTGTTGTGGGCAATCTGGTACTGGTTAAATTCATAAGTAATTATGCTCAAAATACTTTTAAGCAAACGATAATAATTATTTGTGGAGTTAATATTAATTTTTTTTTTATTGAAATTGTAGTTGGCTTTATCCTAATAAATATTAATTTTTCCAACTTTTTAAATGTACATCATATAACTCGTTATTTTATATTGTCAGAAATTAGGTACTTATAAAAAAATATGGTGTCAACAAAAAAATTTTCAGTGCATAAATTACTACTCATATATCTGTGAAATCTCAATAACAATACCTTTCCCTGTATATTTAAATCTATTCATTAACGTTTTAACACGTCGGTGTGATAATTTGTTGTATGTATTAAATTCTTATAATGATATGTACATTTCAAAAATATAAACATATTGTCGTTAAAATTCCATTTGACTATGAATGTTTATTTAGTTTCTAAAAATGTTAACATGAATAAATCCATAATTAAGGATTGGAAAATTAGCAACTTTATATTTCGTTAACGTTTTGTTTTTGTAATTTGATCTGCTATTATTAATAAAACTTGTTTAAAAATTCCGTCTTAAAATTCAGAAAAACTATACGCGTGAACAACATTATAATGAAATGAGCAATATAAAAACCATTATGATATCATTGAACTTTTTATGATGGACACAACTTATGTATATAATTTTCAGAAGATTTATTAATAATTATTGATTATCGGTAGGATTTTATTAATCTATTAACTCTTTAATTAATTTGCTATTATAGTTTACCGCTTGTCACGCTGATTTTAATTATAATTATTAATATACACAGTGTTTCACTGAAGACGGACCAACCGGCGCAGGGTGGTAGAAGACCTCAATTTGTATTGATTTGACCCCTTTTTGCATTATGCGTAGTTTGTTAGTAGGAGTTATTTAGGTTTTCGTGTATTTTTAGCTAAACTTCAGTTTTGCCCCAAATCTCGTCCTTCTGGCTTAACTATTAGTACGAGCGCCATGATTTTTGTCATGAACGTAGTCCAATAGTGGGTCTATGATCTTCTGAAATAATTTTTTTATTGAAACCGAAACTAGTTGGTTGCAAAAAAAATCTTCTTAGAATGTTATTAGAACAAAATGTTATACCTTAACTTTACAAGACTAGCGAAAAATAAAAAGAAACAAATTTCAGTAACCATCTTACAAACTTCTCTACTTTACTGGCAATCAACTCGACAAATTTCATTCAGCTAGCCCCATGACTTCACACTGAAAATTTAAAATTTGGTGCAAAGTGTGAAAGGCGAAAATCCCAATTTTTAATTAAGAAGTAGAAGGTATCATGGGTGAGGCCCGAACAAAGGATGCAAACTGTGGACATATACATATGTTTAGAACCAGAGCTGTCACAATTACCCATTAAAAGTAATTGAAGTACCAATTACCAATTATCAATCAAAGTAGTAAATATTTCCATTACCAATTACTCCTCATTTTACACAGTACTTCAAGTATCAATTACTCGTCGAAAATAATATTTTTTTTCAAGTAAAGGAATTCAATTACTTTCCCTTATACTGCAATTACTCTATTTAATTGAATTACTTTGAATGTAATTGAATTACCAAAAATAATTGAAATATCGACTGAAAATAAAAGAAATTCAAATACCTACCAAAAAAGAGGCGCAATGTACATGTATTTTTAAATAATTATTAGGTCATTCAAACACGTATGTAGGTAATATTCTACCAAGCTATTTTACATATATAGGTACTAAATTTAAAATAAAATTTTCAATTTTAAAAGAAATTATTGTGTTGACAAGAAATGATCTTGACAGACATACATACAGACAGACATTTTTTATTCGATATTTGAGTTCAACGTGAAACGCATTTCTGTGCAAAAATATTGTTTCTACAATCATTATTAAAAAATTTTGTCAGTGTAACTAATATTAATAGGTATTTGATTAAATCAAATAGGAAAAAATAATAGATATTGCCAATATCGGAGATATATGTATAACATATATTAATATTTAAAAAAATAGTGAAGAACAAATTTATTATTTAATATTTACTTACCTTGCCAGGCAACTTTTTAAGAATTAAAAAACACAAGGACACAAAAAATTAAAAAAACATGGTTTTCTTGCAATCACAGCTACTGTATACTGTGTAGTGCACTGGATAACTGAAAGAAAACGAAAATACTGTCAAACGACAAGCTCAGACAAGTTATTAAAGCCGAGCGCGTTGCTATTTTTCTCGGAATATTTTCGATACAATTTCAATTATTTTAAAGTAATTAAAGTATCTGAAAGGAATTGAATTACCCAAAAGGAATTGAATTATTTGTTCAGTACTTCAATTACCAAAAACAATAAAACAATTACCAACTACAATTACTTTTACAAAAGTAATTCAAATACCAATTATTTTAAGGCGTCCAAAAAAGTAATTGAATTAAATTCTTTTAATTGAAGTAACTGACAGCTCTCTTTAGAACTTATTGTCCTTATCGACAAAGTGCTGCTAAGTTGAAAGGATGGACACAACTTAGGGCAGCGAGACAAAGGAAACCACTGACGGCTGCCAGCCATTCAATTGTGGGTGCAATTGAAAGACACCTTGTTTACAGGGCGACAGACAGTATTGCCACAGAGGCAACTAGAGCTGCCTGCGTGGAATTCGCATCCCAAGGAATGTAAAATAATAGGGAATATTTCTTATTCCTTCCCGCAGTAACATCTTCCATCCTCTATTATTTTACATTCCTTGGGTAGGGAATTCCACGCAGGCTATAGTTGTCTCCATGGCAATATTGTCTGTTGCCCTGTAAACACAGGGTCTTTCAATTGCAATTCTGTGACGCAGTTGATACAGAATATCAGAAACTTCTAGGCTACAGTAAAACTAGATGGCTTGCGTTATGCCCGCACTGAAGAGAGTTTTAAAAATGTTACCTTTAAAAAACTATTTTCTGAGCATCGATAAATGCCTAAATATATTAAAAGCATTCTTTGAAAATCCTAGCTCTGAATTGTGGTTATTTTTTATGCACGCACAGTCAGCTACTTTTCATCATGTCGTCTTGATGATCGTGGGACAAACCGTGTTTACAATAGAGACCGCGAAGGAAATTAATCGACTCAAAGACAATTTGACACTAAAACAAAATTCATTCTTTCTTCGCCACGCCGCCCGTAATATATTGTTGAAATTACAGAAAATTGGTGTTGTCAACGAGGAAAATGTGAAATCATTGGCAGCAGAATTTTATAAGACAAGTAAACAATGCTTGGAGCAGTGATGTGAGTTCAACACAGAATTAGAAGAATTTTGTTTATGGGCGCACCTGACCACGGTCCCCATGTGGCCGCAGATTCAAAGTGTGATGGGTTTGCTAATAGAAAAGGGATTTCTCAGTAGCAGTCAAGATACAGGAGTGTTTGACGAGTTTTCATTGATTTCCAAATATATTACAGAAAGTAACAGAGTGGAACACTGAGAATATTGCTGCTGAAAATCGTTGGGTGGAAGTACTTACTCACTTCCAAACTAATAATCCCAAATATACTAATTTTCGTATAATAATTGAGTACATTTTGTGTCTGCCTAGCAGTAACGCTTCAGTCGAAAGAGTTTTTTCCCATATGAATAAAATATGGACCAGTGAAATGACACAATTAAGTGTCGCAATGTTAAAAGCCATTTTGATAACAAAGGGTAACATATTATTTGTCGTGTCCATTACTTATGGCATACTGACGAGAACATAAAAAAGTTCGAAACCGGTCTTTGTCTGGTGAGGAATTGACAAATGATCTTATCTACCAAACAAGATTTGCAGGTTGTTTCCTGCAAACCTTATTCAGTATATAGTTTAACCCACCAAGGTTAGAGGTCGAAGCTCTTGGTATCTGCTTTGCAGGTCGCTATCAGTCACTAAGACATCAGTAATGTCTGACTAGTAACAACATTGACCACCAGAGGGAAACACTTATCACTCACTATGTCTGTTTTGCTTATTCTTCTTTAGGCTAGCCTGGTTTGCTATTATTATTTGTCTTTTCCATTACTTATGTCATACTGACGAGAACATAAAAAGTTCGAAACTGATCTATGTCTAGTGAGGAATTGACAAATGATCTTAGCTACCAAACAAGATTTGCAGGTTTAATTCAATGCAGGTCGGGGCTTTTGTCCATTGAGTAGTTGTTTCCTGCAAATCTTATTCAGTATATTGTAAAGATTGAAAATATCTGATGTGGCCAGCACATAACTTTCTTATAACAGTATACTATATCATCCCGATCTAAAAAAATCATTCTATTTAATTCATCATTTACCTCAATTAAATTTTAATAGAGTACCTTGAAATGTTTCATTAAAATTTTTAAATAAATAATTATCAGCGTCATTCGATACTGTCAATAATAATTCTTGTAATATATTTTAATAATTTCTTCTTATTGACAGTAACATTTCAAATGTCAAACTGTTAAATTTATCCTAACCCCATTTTATGAGGTCAAATGTGTACAAAATTTCAGTTTACATCAGCTTTATTTAAGTGCTTGGAAAATATATTTTATTGGCTTAATGTGGTAGACATGGTTTATAATCATTCATTAAGAATATATTTTTTTGTAAAAGCAAATACAAACAAGTTTGGGTCCTGTAGACCTTCATTCAGCTGGCAAATTTTGCTCATCGCGGAATTTTTCGTTGTCTTTGGCCTTTAGAACATGTGTACCAAATTTGAAAGCTTCGCCTCAAAAACTGTGGCTGCTATCGCGATACTATACACATGCGGACAGATTTTTTTTTCATAAAATTATGTTTTCTCATTATAATTCGTCGAGAATTGACCAGAAATGCAATAAAAATTTTTAAATTTTTTTCCCAAAATTGTACTTTTTTTTCTTTCATTCATTATGTCTCTTGTGGTGGTACCACATTCACCAAATTTAATGTGTCACCTAAAATGTTGTTGAAAATCTTAACTGCCAAATTTGGTAAGTCTCCCATTAGTATTTTTTTAGTCATCGCAGATACACACATACGCACAGACACACAGACACACACACGCACCGACAGACATCATTCGGAAAATAGTCAGAATGGTTTCAGAAGGGTCGAAACGTATGTATCCATCAAAATCTTGAGGTCCAAAAAAATCACGATTACTATACTTCCTTATATTAGGTACATATAAGAAAGTAAAAAGCGTTGTTGTAAACATTGCCTTATCTTTTACCTACAGCTAGTAGAATTTTATTACTACATGTACGGACAAAATAAAGTTTTTAAATATGTAAAACTATACACCGTAACAATGAACTAACTTTTGCGTTTCTTGCACTCGAGCTCACATTATGAAATTTGAGTATAGTGAACTTCTACCTTCTAGTCATATTTCATGGAACAGCATATGATTGTTTTTATGTACTTTTAATAAAGAGAGTGATAGTGACCGAGAAATATGCCAACGTCATTTTTTTTTTAAATATCTGCGCTATGAATGAACAACCTGAAATATTTAGACATTAATAATCCTTATTTAAATGCAAATTATTCTGGAAAAAAAATATCGCAACCTATTGATGTCCAATATTAATTACAGTAGTCTGTCTATGGACCCATCAAACTAATGTTGAATTATTTTTTTCGATGTATAACAAATGTAGTACAGGGTTTGGCTCATTATTTTGTCATTATCAGGAGTAAAAATTAACAAATTTTTTGAAAAATAAAATTTCAATAACTTGCAAATTGTATAAATTAATGATTGAATTCAAAATATTTATTATATTACAAAACAAGTCAAACACGTTGACAGGACAAACAATGGGCCTATCCCACGACTTTCTTATTCTGTTTTTATATTTTTATTTATCCGATAGTATTTCACTTTTTTTTTCGAAAAAAATTTTGAATTCCATAAAAAGGTAAAAAAATTAACAAAAATTTGAATTTTAGTGTTTTGACGTCATCCAACTAGGTTCTCGGTGAAGCACAAAAAGTCAATCAAACCGAAAACAGTATTATCGTGTTGTCAGTTTCACTTTATTAATATATCCCTAGTTCCAGCATATTTACTTTATTAATCTTTAACATGTGTTAAAAAAAATATGAAACAATTTTGAATTACATGTATCAGAAACCAACAAAAAAAGGTATTAGTACTGTCTCCTCGAAAATTAAATTAAGTTGCCAATATGATAAGTTGAAAAAATACATATATATTTACGTCTCACACTGTTTCATTCATAATGTAAATTACATAGTCTTTAACATTTTTGAGAGAACAAAAAATAAATGTACTAATTCGCGAAGTGGTTCAATATCACACATATATCTACACATATCTTTAATTTCTAAAACATAGTGACATAAAAACACAATATGACAACGCCAGGCTGAAAATGTGCTGAAAATTTTAGAATGGCAACCATGTAGAGATATCAATTACATATATACAGGGTGTTTCCTAAGTGATGTCAAAAACTTGTTTATGTGATTCCTTGGACGATTTTAAAGTAAAAAGTTCTCATGAACTGTGGTCCGGAGTGCTTCCCTATAAAGTTAATGCCCTTCAAAGTTAAAGAAATATAAAACTTTTTTTGGCATATTTTTAAAATGGCTGAGTTACATCGGTCATATTTCGCAAAATTGAGTAATATAAGCAATACAATGCATTATACATAAGAATACAGGTTTAATTTTCATTCGTTTCTTGTCAGGTTTGTCTTCTTATCCGACGTTGAAATCTCCCAAGTTATTCTAAAGAAAATTGAATAAGCATTTTCTGTTGAACGATGTTGTTAAATTACTTTGACTTTTGGCAATTTTATCTAAATTTGGATAAATGATCATTTTTACTTATTATTCAAGAATCTAAATATGTCATAATTTCTTTTGAAACATGTACCCAAAATTGCTTTAACATTGCCATCTTCATCCTAATTTCTATTAAATTGTTTTACATTAGGAACAAACAGATAAAGAAAGAAATCTGTAAAATATGTGCTTCAATTACGATTTATAAGACAAAAAAATGTATGTTTTGAAATCCTTTATAAAACTTCAATATCGAAAGAAACTATAAAGTTTATGTAAAAAAAATATTTAATACTTTTACAACAACATAGAATTAAGTTCTGTTATGTTTTCGTAGAAAACGATCCAATTACAAGAAAACTTGTTCTCGGTTTTATGCACTACCGCAATTCAATATTAACATTTTTATTAGCTAGGGCAGACTCATAAAATATGAAATTATTCCCATATGTGTTTTCTTTGAAGTTCGGCGACTTTGTCATAAAATTTTATTATTTTTTGTTATTCAAGCAAAAATAACCTCCACGTGTCAGTTATGTATTTACTTTAGGCTTTTGTATTTCGTTATGAAATGTCATTTATCGGAAGAGCTATTTTTAATTTACTGTTTTGTAAAAAAAATATTAGCAGCGATAATAATAATCAATCTAGCCAAATTTTTTGAAAAATACTGTTTGGTTTTCAAAAAAAATATTGGAACAGAATAACCTCTTCAAAAACTGATACTGAATATTGTAGATAATTTTAAAAATAATAAAAAAAAACCATTGCTACCTATGTATATTCCAGTGGTGGCTGCTACATAGAGGCTCAGGGGCTCGAGCCATCCAAGTTACTGTTAGGAAAATGTAACAGTAATTAAATTCACGATATATTTTTTTTCAGTTTTTTTTTATATTTAACATCTTTTTTAACAGTTATTACCCGTTTGCGACGGCTATGTGTACAATAAAATCACATAATTACTAACCGTAAACTTATAACTCTAACCAGAGAGTATGGGGCAGGCTCAGCTCATATGAGCCATTCCTTGCATAAGGAAATATATGAAGACACTAACTGAGCGCGGAAATTGCCAATTGCCGAAACCGGTTTTTACAACGCGACAGAAGGCTCAAGTTATCAGAGCCGCAGTGCGCTTTTAATGTTTGTATAGTGTAGTAGTGCTTATATCGTTTTGCCGGTTTTGCTCTCGATATTTATTAGTAGTTTCACTGTTTTGAATGTTTTTGTGTTATTTTAAGTTGGTTGATGCCAAAATAACTGAGAATAGTAAAAATAATATTCTGAAAGTTAATTTTAAAACTTTGCTGTTAGCAGAAAAAGTAAAAATCAAGAAATTCGGACGACCAAGATAAGAATTGGCTCTTAACCAACTAGACAAGGTAGGGACACGTACTTTTCTAAGGAAATTTACAAAAAAATGTCAGTGAATTTGTAGATGTGATAAGGTAAATGTTCTGTTTTGTTTTCCATGTGTTCTACTTTATTCCGATTCTGTTGGAATGGACAATATATGGTCGGTACAGGATTTAAAGATCAAAAACTATGAAACTATGTTGTACTGCAGTTATAAATAAATAAATAAGAATTAATAATTGTAAACCTATAATTATTTCTTCATTTTTCAATAACTATTATTGTAATAATTATAATCTATTAATAAACGTGTTCAATCGGCAAAAGTTTAGAACTCCTAAGAAAAATATAAATTGAATGATATTACACAACTTCACTTATTTATATAATTTACATAGAATTAGTATATTCTATTTATTTGTTAATTTAGACATTATATTGACCGGAGAAAACACAATGCTGACGAAATGACAATTTTAGTCTGGACAATAATAATGATGACAGTTGGTTTGCTGCCTTTAAAACCCCCCTAGTTGGTTATTTTAAAAAGAAATATAAAAATAATATACCCACCAAAGCTAAAGGTCAAATTTTCACTTCATGCTGAAAAATATACGCACGTGCAGATAAGAAAGCTATGATTTGAACAGATTTCAAATTTGGAGTCAATCCATCTCAAGTGGCACAGAAAAAAATTAATTGGTTGCTTGACCATTTAAAAAAAATTATTTTTTGTGTGCTGTCTCCTTACATGTTGGTAGTTCAGAATAAATATTGTTTTAATTTTATATTATCCCGTGTAAAAATGTTGGTCATTTTTGTCTTATGTTGCGGATTCTTGGCACACTCTAGACTAGATTTACTACATACTTATTTTCTTATGCCTTTATTGCAAATTCAATCTTTTTAGATATTATTAGTGTTTGTTATTCTATACTGATATTATCTAGATGGATATAAAATGAATAACTTTTCTATATCGTCACAAGAACTTTAACAAAAAGTCCTACTATCGCATTGTACTGTAAAATATAAATACTATAAAATATGTGTTGCAATAAATCTGGTAAAACTCATGAATATTAAAATCATTAATATTTGTGCCACAAATAATATTTTATTTTCGTACCAGAAATCGGTTTTAAACATTAGAAATAGCTTTCTTGATTTTATTATATTCATTTCTCATTTTGTACTTTAATAAACAAAACGGCATTTAATAGACCATTGTATAAGAAAAAAGTTGAGTACACGATTAAACCAAAACTATTTTTTAATAGGCTAATAAGCTACAAAGCTAGCTATATTTTTATTTCAAATTATTTTAAAATCATAAGTGCATGACTACTGTTTATAATCTCACATCAATAATGTCTGAAATCAGATCTATTCACGCTGGATATGCTATTACTACAATACATAAACATTATTTGTACTTCATTTCATTAAATGAATAAATATAATAAATACAAAATTGCCGCTTTCAACCATTCAGTTGAAATTAGATGTACACATAGATTGGGTTAAAAGCAAGTAACCTTTAATAATTATTACTTTTATATAAAAAACATCCTGTATGTATAAGCGGTGAGTGGGTTTTAATAAAAAGTTGTATTAGTCTGGTCCATTAATTTATAATTTAGTGCCACGTGAGATTGAAACACCTAGTAGAACGTAAGTAATTTAGGTCACTATTTTCTACATGTATGTTTACATCCGATAAAATTTCTTAATTGTTGTCACAAACTCTAACGAAAACACATTATTAGCTGCAAATTTCAAAAAATTCCCTAAAGTATATTCACCGAGTTCTGAGCCTTACAGTGAAATTACACGGTACCAGAAACTCGCTTGAGTAACTAAAAACGACTATTGGATTTTAGTGCTCTCTTCGTGTAAACAGGCGTTTTAGTGTTCCAGTAACACTAAAATGCCTGTTTACACGAGGAGAGGACTAAAATCCAGTACTCGGTTTTTTAGTTACTCGAGCGAGTTACTGGCATCATGTAAATTCACCATTATTGCCAGTTAAATTAATTTTATTGATACGTACATATGTATGTATCCATAGAAATCTTTAATTAAAATAATTAGGTATTAATTTTTCGACTGACGTAACTGAATCGTTTTAGCGAGTGTCAATTAAGAACATAATAATATTTATTGCGTTGATTTGTTTATTTATGAAATAGTCCGATCAAATATATCTCATGCATACGATTTTGTATGAATTTTTATTTAAAACACTCAAGATTTGTTGTTTGATAACGTCACGCAACAAATTTAGTTACAAAATGCCTCATCCTAAATGCTCGTGAGTTTAATCAGGAATTTGTCTGTGACGTTACCACGCAACAAACTTTCGTAAATAAAAATTTATTCGACAAAATGTTAAGCGTTTGATATTTTATTACTGAATATTTCTTTCATACATCAATAATGTCTGAATATCAATATTTCAACTGAAATGTCAAATTTTATTTCAAGTAGATGATTGTACCAAGTTGTTCATAGTAACAGTGATTTCATGGGTTCTAATAAATAGGCTTTTACAGTTTTTGATATTTCGTGTGAAAGATATTGGTTTTTCATTACAAATAACAATAATGGGTCATTTTGGGGAGTCACCTGAAGAAATCATCCATAAAAATGCTGCAGACAGTCCCGTGGAACACAATGAAAGAGAGTAGAGTAGAGACTTTATTTGAAGCAATTTATGGAAATTTGCTTAGAAAAGGACTACTCACTGAACCAGGATACGTCCATTTCTTAATTTGTCTATGTTTTAAAGGATTGGGCCTTCAATATGCGAAACGAAGAAGATTATAAAGAACATACGTTGAAAACTATTTTGCACGTGACTGCGAAGATGAATGTGGAAAAGTACTTCACGGAATACGGTATAATCTTGAATCCTTTTGAACAAGTGGAGTTCAAGACTGCTAGAGATGCTAGAATCGCGAAAAAACCGGCAACTGCAAAGAAACCAGGATAAAAGAAAAGAATGTTCGTCATTTTTAAAGTACAGCAAACTATAGACATCAGTAGATAACTGCCAAGAAAACACACCTGAGGATTTACAAAAAAATATTACTTTTTGTATTCTCATAATATGAACTAGCCGTGAGAGGTGGAGAGGGTACAAATACCAAATTTTTGGTTTCCAAAGAGGAAACAGACAACAATGGTCAAAAAACCAAACGCATTAAATGTTATCCTATATTTGGAAAGACAATGTGAGTCTAAATAATGTGTCTCATCTAAGTAGCTTTTCGCCAATAAAAGCAAACATCATATTGTATTATAAGCTCAGACAAAAACGTGGAAATGATCAAAACGACCGGCTTTTCCTAAGATCTTTTCTAAATGTCTAACACTCTCCGGTACAAGGTAATTCGAAATACCTTCAGGGTGTTTTATTACCTATGGTGTTTAATAACAAACCATTCACTGAGGGCCAAAGCCGTTTAAACTGACAAAAGGCGGAGTAGCGGAACAAAAATTTATGAAAATAACTGGTCACGCAATGTCAACATCCATTACCAGTTACTTATAAATAGCCGAAAACCACTATAATGCCATAATTGCACAAATAAGTGACAACAATGAATCTTTCTCCACCGGAACTAAGATCAACCTACAACGTTCGTCAACGTCCATATCATCAAAGAATAATGTTGTTAATGTTATTATATTACTACAATTATAAGTTCAGTTGTAATAATTTAAAATGTTATTGATTCTAGGAACATAATTGCAAAAATAAGTTATAGTGTCTTAGAACCACTTGCATCACCATAATCTTCAGAGATTGGAACACCCTATTCAAATTGAAACGATTTTACTGGTTTAGTTTCCAAAGCAATGGTTTTTGAAAATCTGCGGAGTAATGTGCAGACATTTTGATATTCTCTAAGTTTTCAAGTAATTGTCGCAGTTACAGTTTGCAGTGTAGAATGAACTTACCTCACTCTTCACTTCAGAGGTGCAAATCATTCTTGAAGAGCATCTGCCTTTCATTAACATGTTGAACAACTTAACGCTGTTGAATATTGATCATGAGTTCTCACTTGGCTACTATGTAAAAAATAAATGGAAATTATTATGTCTGATAATATCGTATTCCTTTTTTATATATTCTTTATTTGATATTTAATTTATAATTCATATTTCTGTCTACACGACAGCTACATAGTATGATGAGTAATGACTGAAAACCCATATATTCCGACAATACCAAATTAATGTTGTTTGTTAGTTGGATTTTAAATTCTTTAAAATAAACCAAATCGTCTGTAAATAAACAAGCCGTCAGTCTTAATGTTTTTCCTCTTTTTAGCCAGCAGCCGGGTAAATATGAAACCGTGTGCTTTAAATCAGTTATGGATGTATATAAATACATACTGTTATTATGCTATCGAGCTAATTTCAGACGACTTTCTGGATTGTTTATATATATGCATGCTTGTATGGATGTTTAAAGACGGTTCTGAAGAGGACAGGCATCAGGGACTGCCCTTTTCAGTTATGTTTTCTCGTAACCTCAATAAATAATCATGAGAAAGGGGCAGTAGCCCCTAATATAAAAAAAAAAATAAAAATATTAAAAATATAAAAACAATTTTTTTCCTTATTGAAGTATTTACAAAATAAAATTACAGTATCAACTACCACAAAAATGTTTGTCAACTTTAACAAAAATTAAAAAAATCCATAAACATTAATTTTGTGGTGGTTAATACACTTAAAAGCATTTTTTAAGTTAATTAGGTTTTATTACTTTTTTATTTGACCTTAATTGATTAAATAATTATATAGCAAGATCAACCAAATAAATTGTTATTAATCTTCATTACTATTACAGCGATAAAATTAGGGGGAAATAGATATAAAAATGTTTACAATCCCATAATGTTGGTATGATTTAGTGTACCATAAATTATATTAAACTAGCTACGCGTGTAGGGTAGGTAGGTGGCCATATTTCTTATTGGAGATATAAACGTGACAATTGTAAATAAAGAAAAATGACACTTCAATTTATTGATCTGGTTTCGCAAATAAACCATAATAAGTCGATTTTAATGTATACTTGTTCTCCCTATTCCACAACGTACATAGGTATTTCCAGCATGTATTATGTAAATATCCATGTACAACACAGTACATCCTATGCCTAACGGGCTGTTGTGCATTTACGGATATCTCGCCGTATCAGATCACTCAGAATCACGCTTGTTGTTACAGAAAGGGCTCATATTCATAGCATGTCATACGGAACGCAGAGATGGGTTTGGGGATATTTAGTGGAACCATATTTTATTTTAAATTCTATTATTTATATAATATCTGTGCATATCTTCTTGTGCCAGAATGGCGTCGAAGGCTTCGACTATTATTAGGCTCCTTCTAGTTTTTATTAGGTTTTTGCATACTTTGTTCGCTTACTTGTTGGGTGACTTTTCAAAGCTGTATTCCCTAATGAGCACATGTGTATTAATTAGTTCCAGTAGCATCTTGGCTACGCTGCTCTTAACAGTGTGGAAATTTAAACAGAAATAAATTTAAGAAAGATTTTTTGTATTAGCTTGTATACACAAATGGATAGGAGAAAAATTACCTATGGTAAGAATTAATAAATCTATGTAAAACATCACTCTTTTTCAATATTTGCAAGCAACCAACAGAATTTACACCTTTAGATGATAATAAAACTGTTAGAAAATATACATATACAGAAAATAATATTGCAGTATGGTATAAGTTTCTTTTAAAACTCTTAATTTCTTTTAAATGTACAATACACATTCGAATATCTGAATCCATCAATTTTAAAATGCTGTTGGAAAGATGACAATGTGCAAAAAATTTTGGATACAATTTGATACAGAGGAAGTATGTAGAAGAAATATTTGTAGTGTTTGAGCCACAAGTTGCTTGTGTTGGGAACAACTTTATATAAAGTAAATAATGGTTTTCTTTCAGTAAAATTTTGATATGAATTTAAAATAGAAATGTCATTTTTATAATAGTGTTGAGCATGATTTAAAAAATCATAGTTTAAATTTATTTACGTTTAAATTTAAAACAATTGCAAAACCAATAATTAATATTTTCATTTTGTTTGGTATATATATATATATATATATATATATATATATATATATATATATATAAAAAAAAAAAAAAAAAAAAAAAAAAAAAATTTTGTATATATATATATATATATATATATATATATATATATATATATATATATATATATATATATATATATATATATATATATATATATATATATATATATATATATATATTATGAATAAATTTCCTATAATTTTTACATAAAATTAAATTATTTCCAAGCATTTATATCATTCAATTACAAATTAACTATTATATAAAAAAGGTTAAATCATTTTCTTATAATTTTGGCAGAAAACGTATGCATTCAAACTATAGAGTCTAAATTATTCAGTTAAGTAAAAGAACACACAGTACTCATTTAATATTTTAAAACATTGACAAAACTGTACAAAATCTCAAAGCATTCTCCAGCCGAGAAGAGATAACATAAACAAACCGACGTAAACACGTAAGGTTTTAAGAGTTTTACTAAGAATAGGGTCAAAGGCTATAAACATAGAGTCATTATATCACTTCTCACCTAAAGCATCTTGAGCTAAATTTTAGTTTAGCGTTTGGCTCCGTCAAGCTGGAGGCTTGACAACGAACTCACTCACGGGAAATCATATAAATACACGAGGCAGCATACGATCGTGGTCAGATCTTCGGCAACTCCAGTGCTAGTCGCTGGCTCTTCGGGGCCTGGAAGTCAAAGATAGACCGCTCTCCCGACTTATAGCCACCGTCATCGTTGTGTTAACTCTTTGGCAACTCCAGTGCTGGTCTCTGGCTCTCTGGAGCCTGGAAGTCAAAGAGAAACCACGACTCCGGTTATCTTAACCGCCGTTTAAGGGAGCCCCGCTTAATTAGCGATCCACCCGAGTGGTTGTAGAAACCTCTGTGGTCTGGTCTCTGTGACCGAGGACCTGTACAGTGTACACTGCCTTAGAAATAGGGCGTGTACACCGCCGACGCCGCCGCCAACATGGAGACGAATAACACTGGGGTTACTCAGGAACCCGGGGGAGAAAACCTCACTGTGTGTCCATTAGTTCATGCCTTACGACGACTTGCATAAAACAGTGCATTTCGGGCAGTGAACCCGCAATATATGAACCCTACACGATACTTTGTGGTAACTACAGACGTCAATGGGAAGGAAATAGTCCCGGCAACATATATATGTATGTATCAAATGGTTTACTCGCAAGGTACTAAACCATAATGCGAGAGGACGATTTAAAATATATTTGGATTGCTTTTAATATATACTTGAGAGCAAAACAATTAACTCACTTATTCTAAGGCCGGTAACATTATCAGAACAGGTCAGATTTCAATCAATCTGGTATCGTTTGAAAGCATAATTTTTAAGCTGTCAAACAGTGTATCAAAATTTTCTTGGAATGCTATCGGAGTGGATACACATTCTCTCAAAACTTGAGCATGTTGGCCGAGTCGATTGTTTTGCTCTGCTGATTCGATTGTTTTGTTCTCAACTATAGTTTCACATCTCTTTATTGTTTACTACAAAATATAAAAATGGTTTGAAAATACTTCAATTAATTATTTATCATAAAACATGTTAAAAGTATAAATGAAAATCGTGATAAACGGTTTAAAGGATTACATAAATGTTCAAGGTTTGTGAGGCTATTCACCTAACAAACTGTTGCTTCTGTTAAAAATATTCATTTCAATATGTCTTAATCTTTATTTATAGATTCAATATATTATTAGTATACTATGCAAAATGTCATTAGAATAATCTGTTAAAGCATTATTCAGATTTAACATAACATAAATTACTATTATTGTAAGTCTAAATAAAACCATTGTTATATTCATCATGTCTATTTTTATTATAATGACATGAAATGGCGAAATTATGTAGTTAAAATGTTATAGTCCATTGATGAAATATGTATCATGTATAAGATAGATTAAGGTCCACGTGAACCCCACATCGGATTCTTGCATGGGGATAAGGAAAATTTTGTTGTAAAAACTGTTGAATAATATCAGTAGTTGACATGTATTATATAAATACTGCATTGATGAATTTATAAAAACTTGAATAAAAAATAAATAACAGTAAGGTCTTGAAAGATTGCACTAGAGGAGAAACAGTAGTAAAGAGTCTTCGATTAGTTTATCTCCTTTAAAATACGTTGCAATGAAAAAAAATTAATGAAAAAAAAAGTCCCTTTTTCAAAAATCCGTTTTATTGATACTAGTTTCTTGACTTATAATAATAAGGCAATAATAGGACTCTAACAGTGGGAAATTACATAATTTACTTGAATAACAATCTTTTTTTGCACTAAATGATTGAAAATAAAATTCTTGTATGTATGTGTCATACCCACTTAGTGTAATTGTCCATTTCGTGAAATGGTCATCCACTTCGTGAACTGGAGCCAGATCGTATAATCACAGTTTCTTCTCACAATCCGTGTACGTTTTTATCCAATTCGTGAATCTAATATTACACAAATTATCATTAATAGCTATAGGTTGCCATAAATGGCGAGCAATGAAACGGGACATTGGTTGAAGATGGGGGTGGGGGGGTTTAGTGACGACTCAGTATAAATTATAGTAAAACATATAAGTGAAGATGAATTTGGCCGCGGTATATCTAAATTTCTTAAAACAATTTGTTATAAATAAAAATCAAAATTGCAATAAACACAAATATATTACTACGAGTATGTTAATATACAATATACTATAGATATGACCTACATATGTACCTTGCTGTTGATTTGACAGACTTTATTAGTTCTTTTTCTTCTTTAACATAAATGTAGAATTCGGGGCACGTCATTTTAAAGTTGTAGTGGCATTGCAAAACTCTTTCCACTATTTCCACTGCTAGCTTGTTCCTTTCGTCTGTTCACCGTGTTGTCATTAAAGAAAATATTCCCTCCACATTTGCGTTGTGGGCTGGGATTGAGAAGACATACTCGCAAAACTTTAGCAACTCTGACTTTTCTTCTATATGTTTAGTTTTTGCGAAAAATTGCAACCATTTGTCTTGCATACTCGTATCTGTATCACTTATAATTATAACATTATTTTTCCCCATATAATATTTCAGATACATCACGTGATCAGAATTCATCTCCGCATTTTTCATGCTGACTTTCTTTGCCTGTAGATAAGAAAGATACTTTTCAATTTCTTCCCATTCTGGAACATGGTTGAGGTACATCCAGTTGAAGACATCATATTTCTGGAATGACTGTGACCATTATTCAATATATTCGTCGGTAGTGGCAATGACTTCTTCTGCTCATTTTCAAAATATTCAACCTTGGCTTTATTTTCGGGGTTTTTTTAGACGGTTTAAGATGTGCCTTGTTTGGAGACTAATAAAATGTTATTGTTTTCGTTCAATTATAATTTTCTTCATCTCTTTTAGTATCAATTTTACTTCAATGACAATAATGCTGGATTTTTCAACTTTTTTTAATTTGTTTTTCAAATGTATATAACTGCGAATGTAAAAAGCAAAAATAAACTTCACTAAAAGGGTTTTCAAAAAAATCTTTATTGCTTTCTGGCGGTTTCTTTTCGGCAGAGAAGAAATCGTTCAACGGCTTCTATAATTTCAGAATCCGTTCGATAGCAGGTAAAGTGATAACCATCTAGTTCCAACGTATAATAATAGGATTTTGTATGAAATATCTACATATTCACAAAAATCCTTCAATGTCTCTGTTCTAATAATGTAGATGGACAAGTATTTGAATATTTTAACCGCTATCTCTTCGACGTCGATAGTCAAAACATTTGCAGCAGTTGATAGTATGTTGTGCAGAATGTGTGCTGGACATCCGATGCCTTCAACCTCTCTTTCCAAATCAGATTTTAATCTAAAATAGACATTGTTAAGCCCTTTCCTTTCTAGGCCCCCAAAGTATGTGTTCGTGTTGTCGCCATAAAAAGCGATAAGTTTATCGAGGGAAAATCCCAGATTTTCCAGAGATGTTATACAATATCTTGATATTGTTTCAGAACACTCATTTGATAGAGAATCTAACTTTATTAACTTCGACTCTTGGCCGTCTTTTTCGGTGAAGTACTGAACAACTAGAGAAAACATTTTCACAGCATTGTGGTTGCTTGCATCCGTAGCCACTACATAAAATGACGCTTCATTTATGGCTTTAACACATATTGATACAGATTGAGGGGCTAGTATGTTTTTCACGATTGCCGTAGCCTTGGTCCTGGCAATAGTTCGCTTACTGGCTATTTTTGAGTCCGGATATATTAAAGCATTCAGTTTTGTAGTACAGTCTAATGAATTGAATAATTGGTGGTGTTTTACTACCTTGTAAGCTGTAATCAACTCGGCTGCTGATATTAAAAGTTCTTCATCAGAATCTTTTTTATCATAAACATAGAAATATCTTTCGAGGCTGACGCTATACGGACTTTTGACTTGTGATTATTCGTTTTAACATGCTGCTGGATGTCAGATTTTCCTCCGTGGCTAATAGCAATATAAGAATTACAAATTGTGCACAGCACTTCATATTCCGAGCAGCCTTTTCTTATAAAAGATCATTCTTTAGTATATTCGTCATTAACATGACACTTTCTCTTTGACATCTTTCTTTATTTGATAAGAATATTAATAGTACTTAATATTAAAAACACGATAACTTTATAAATGCAATGTAACGCATTACATCAATTAAGCCGGTTAAAGTTTTACTGATAAGTATGTTATTCTAACATGCCTTTTATGTCAGCACTGTAACCGAGTAAAGTGAGGGAAGAACGAAAGAGTGCGGGTAGAGGTGCGTGGACGGTAGGTGTGTGACACAATCAAACGCAGGACAAATTTAAAAATTATTATTTTGTTACACTAGAGGAAAAAACAAGAGAAACAAATAAATATGATTTATTTCAAACTTATTTGCAACATAGAAACGTCGGCATCTTTGACGGTGGTAAAGGGATCAAAGAAACCGACGTTTTTTATGCTTCAAATAAGTTTTAAATAAACTGTATATATTTGTTTTACAACACATAACAAAAAAAGAATTCTAACTAACAAACATCTAAATAAAATAAGATATACATTTTTTATATTATTTGTTAACGCAAAGAGGCCCATATGACAAAAACTTGTACAATTAAATTTTATTAACATATGGATGGTTTGTACAGACATTTAGCCATTTCACTTAAAACAATGCCCACAATGTTACAACACACTGCCCGTAGTGATGTAGTGAATTGCTGTTCTGTACGCGGTGATACGCAAAGTGGACAAATGCCGACACAGTACACAAACTGGATGATTACCATATCCAGATGATGTAATACATGGATAAATAATTTCTCCATTTCACTAACTGGATAAAAAAAGGCGTTCAAATTATGAAATAAAACTATGATTACATGATCTGGCGCCAGCTCACAAAGTGGATGTCCTTTTCAGGAAATGGACAATTACGATAAGCGGATACGACATATATAATTTTTAATATGTAGATGATAGACATGTATATAACTCATATTGATAATATTGATAGCTGTCAACACTACACTACACTACAAAGCTTTGTTGGTATATATCGAGTTAAATGACTAGTGACTATAACGAAGATATAAATTCGGACGTATTTGAGAATTATTTTGGACAAATGTTGGAACTTATTTCACGCGCCCTGGTAATGGTAATGGATAATGCTAAAGCAATGATTGTTACAAACAAGTTTTCCTTTATTGGTTTTTAATCTCTCAACGAATATAAAGCTTAAACTTATTGGGTATTTTTACTTTTTTAACAATAATTCTTAAATATTTAGTGAGGTGAATTAAACTCAGAAACGGCCGATGGAATTTAATATTTCCCTATGTTTCTCATATACCAAGAATTAAAAATATAAACAAATAATTATACAGGGTAATTTAAAAAAGTTGTTTATGAAACCCACTTTTTTGTTTTTATTACATGAAACTTTAAACCAAAAAGTTCGTAAAGATATTTAGATTATAGTGTAGGATAAAAATATCATGATAACGGCATTTTATTCTCAATTTGTGGCAAGAATGATGGCTCTTTTATCGCACCGTATTTGAATTATAAAGTCAAGATTGGTTTAAAAATAATTATAGTTTAAAAAAACTAAAAAACACGCTTTTAAAGCACATCAAACTAAAAAAGTGAAAAATAATTATTAATATAAATTGAAAACAATAATGAACGAAAAATACTAGTATTATTGTGAAAAAAAGCGTGGGTTGCTCGATATACGAAAAATATGGCACAAAGCGCCCCACGCTTTTTTCACAATAATACTAGTATTTTTCGTTCATTATTGTTTTCAGTTTATATTAATAATTATTTTTCACTTTTTAGTTTGATGTGCTTTAAAACGCGTGTTTTTTAGTTTTTTCAAACTATATTTATTTTTCACTTTTTAGTTTGATGTGCTATGAAAGCGTGTTTTGTAGTTATTTTAAACTATATTTATATTGCTTATTGATGCTGATATTATAACATATTACGATCCAACAGATATTTCTGAAAAAAAAATATTTTTTATTTCAGCCATAGGGATTTGAACTCACGCCCGAGGAGTCCGTCGTTTCGCGTCGACTAAGACTTGGCCCGCTCGGCCAACGACCGAACTGAGAATCACGGAATATACTTACAATATTAAGCCACTTGCTCTCACGCAGAGGATACGTGAGGAAAGGACTGGCGATCCTGATCAGGATAATGATATAAACTTATCAAATTATTGTATTGTTACCGGTTCTTCGTAAGTGTACAAAGTTTCAATTAAATCTGTCCGTTTAAAGTGGGTCAAAATCGAGTCCAAAGAGTCGGTTACAAACAAACAAACAAACAAACATACAAGTGAAGCTAATAAAAGCGTGTTATTAATTCTGTAAAATAATAAGGAATTTCTAAATTTTCGTCCATTAAAAAAATATTAATGAAGATATTTTAAAATTACATGATAATTTTAAATTGATTTATTAATTTTTTCTTAAATTAAAGGGACAATATGAAAATTATGGAATAAATGTTTTTCTAATATTTAATTCTGATTGCAAACTTTTGAATTGCCTTAATGATTTTATTGTTCTAATCTAAATTAGAAGAGTAAACATTTAATGAAAAGAAATAGTAAGACACATGGTATGTTTACATTTTGCAAATCTTAAACTATAGGGAATTTAGTGGTAATGTAAAAAATATATTTGTAGCGATAAAATAGCTACATTACAACATACTGATAAATATTGACCGCCCATGGTTATATCGACTACATAGTCAGTAAATTACATTTGAAAGATAATTACATGTATATCACCTTTCTAAATAAAATTTAAAGTTACTATATGTGTGTCAAAGTCATGAATAAGATGTTTTATGATGAAACTTGAATTATGTACTAGATGTATTCTTAATTATAATATGAAGGTATGAAAACTATAGGTTTACATAACAATATTCTTTCATTAGAAAATTAAAACTGATTACTGTTATCAATTACAATTTTTTTATCAACAGTAAAAGCACAAGAGCTTTTTTTATCGGATAAAGTTCTTTTTGTAACGAAATAATTTTTCCAGTCAGAATTCTATAAGTAAAACTGACATGATTATTTACTAAACGTCAGAATAAGTGGTAGAACAGTAGTTATGATGAACGTCGCTAATATAAATAAAGATTATATTATTATATTATCATTATTCTGAGATCTCTCACCCTGTATCCAAATTTTGATAAAAAAAATGTATGTCTGTCGATCCTTGATCAAAGAAAAAACATTTTTATTCAACTTAAGAAGCTGACTTAAAAGAACTAATAATAAAATTAAAAAAAATAATCCCTAAATTTGAACTCACCAGAGTAGCTAAAATTTGAAAAAAAAAAAAATAGCGTTAATTCTTCCACATTCAAAATTAACGATTTATATTAGGTATTTTCTAGTTTTCTAAAAAAACGTTAGAAATACATTGTTTCTTATCGATATCTCTTGTAGATGGGTTACCAACTTAACAAGAAGTATGTACTTTATTTAATACTAAATATCCAGAACAACCTATAACTCAATCAACAGTAAGTAAAATTCAAAAAAAAAAATTGGAGATACTGGTACGGTGGAAGACTTACCCAAAACACGTCCCCCAGGTGTTGACGAGGATACAAAATTCAATATTTTGCTGGCTATTGAAGAAAATCCACATAACAGCGTTCACCAGGTTAGTCGCGATTATGATGTTAGTAAAACGTCAGTACATACACTATTAAAATTAGAAAAATGGTATCCCTTTAAGATTCACTTGTGCAAGAACTAAGTGATGATCCAGATCGGAGGATACAATTTTGTGAAACAATGATGAATATGTACAATGGTGATCATCTTTTGATAAAAAAATATTATTTTCTCCAATGAATACACTTTCAAATTAAATGGTGAAGTGAATCGTCAGAATTGTAGATACTGGGCAAGGGAAAACACTCGATGGATGCGGGAGCAGCACACACAATACCCACAAAAGGTAAATGTGTGGGCGGGAATTGTAAGAAATAGAATCATTGGATCTATTTTTTTCGATGGAGTTGTAAACGCCCTTTTTTGAGCAATTCATCCCAACGTTATTAAATTTATTCCCCAGTAGAATTAATCTTGGAAATGTTGACGAAAGCCAGTGGTATCAACAGGATGGTGAATCTGCCCATTATGCAGCAGACGTTCGAGGGTATCTTGACCAAATATATCTGAACAGGTGGAACCAGACGTGGACCCATCGAATGGCCACCAAGGTCACCGGACTTTAATCCATTAGATTATTGTCTGTGGGGCCATCTAAAAACTAAGTTTATAAAACCAAACGGGAAAACATTGTTAAAATAAAAGAGAAAATTAGAAAAGAAATAAACAACATTTCTCAGGAAACGTAAACAAGGTTGAGCAACATTTATTTCATCGTTTAGGGTAATGTCAGCTACACCAAGGAGTACAGTTCGAACATTTGCTATAAATTTTTTATTAATTTTTCTAGTGATTATTATTTGTTCAAACAAAACGTGAAATATTAATAAATTCTTATAATGGACGTATCTTTTAACTTATTAATTTGAGGCCCTATGTGGGATAAATTTTTGGAATCAACTGTTGTTCAGAATTCAAAAATGCATAAATATACAGGGCGTTCTATTTAAAAAATATATAAATGACACATAACGGAAACAGTAATGATGTCATACAAAAAAAAATAAAGGACAATCTGCGCAATTGAAATTAAAAATCGACATCCGTGGATTTTTTCTAAATATTTTTGATTTAATAAATAATGAATTTATTCCATACTTTACGGACACACTGTATAATTGATCGACAACCTTTTCGCGATGGTGGTTTTATTCCTGTGGAGCCTTATAGAGATGTGATTGACGAACATTTTTAATGTTTTTATTCTGCCACATTTTTCTAACCCTGTATCTTTTATTTAGCCGTTTCATCCCAAGTAATATAGAGGGTGGTTAAATTTTAAGCAGCATAATCGAGAATAGATAGAACTCATCATAGACCATTTCCCCTCGTAATTTTTTTTGTCACTATACGACCGATTGTTATTAGTAAGCTAACTGAAACCACTGCTATCTTACCGAACTATTTACTATTATAAAGTTTCGATATTTGGCTTCTTTTTAATGTTATGGAGCAAAATTTAATTTTCTACACATACTGTTGTGGGTTTTAGATAAATGAATAATTAAGTGATAAATGTTAGTAAAAGTCACTAAAATATTAAATTTCTAGATGAAACGGTATATCAGAGGGGAATAATGAAATGTCTGTTAAAAACTTCACCACCAGGATAATACAGCTTGGCATATTCCCACATCACCCAAGGTTGTCGGATGTTTTATACCAAAAAAAAATCTTAAACCCTATTTTGATACTTTAATGAAACGAAAAAGTATTGTTACGCCACTGGACCGTGTAGACAGGTTAGATGAGACTGGAATTGTACGAGATGGCCGGGAATATTCTGGAATGTTCTAGACCGTGTAAATGGATGTATAAATAAGACGCACTGTGGGCCGAGAGTCAGTCTTAAGTTGAAGGTGAACGAGTAAAGAAGAAATAATAAAGAGACATAAGTGTTCAAGTGTGATTATAGTTAAGACAGTAATTAATCTTTTGTTGTTAATTGTTAATTAATAAATAAAGTAGTAAGTGTTACTTGGACTTTCAATCAATGAATGAATCTACGAGTATAGGTGTTTGTGTGGATAGCAAACATGTAACAGTATGCATGATACTTTTGTTGTGAATCATAATACATGTTATTATTGATGTTAACTGTAATTCGTTTTGCCTAAGTTTGTCGCATGCATTTTGTATACATAAAATTAACTCTTCTCATGTTGAGACTTTAGTTTCATAAACTTTTCCTTCAAATAGCCCCAGATGAAGTAAACCAAAGGACTCTAACCTGGCGATCTTGGTGGCTAATATACAGAACCTCTCAGGTAGCCATTTTTGAACATTCGCATTGCTAGTTCTACCAATCCAGTGATGTGGGCAATTTATATTCAAGAATTTGAAGTGCCCCCCGTCCTTCCAGGCTCCTAAACCCTAAATTAAAAAAAAATGTTTTTGGTCTTATTACATTCACTGAAGGTTTATCTATAAAAAGTTCTCTTGCCATTACCTTACCATTAATTTCAACCATAAAAAATGTTTATTGAAAAATACAATTGTTGATAATTTCTAATTTTAAAAAATTATCTCTAAAAAAATTAATTACATCAAGTAGATACGATTAAAAAAAGTTATAAACATTAATTTGTTTATTTATTATGGGTTTTTTTTTATTTAAGAATTTTTCGGAAAAATTAAAAAAAAAAAATTCCTTTTTTCAAATACGTGAAACAAGACTCAAGACGATTTTATAGATAATTTCAATACTTTCGATTTTATTTAAAACATTTTTCTGTAATTTTTACATTTTCCGAGATATTTGTAGAAAAGTCGTTTTTGGGGTCGTTTTTATTTTTTTTACAACACCTATGGGTCAATTTTTAATTTTCGATCACTGATATTGATATATATCTTATAATGAATTTTTGGTCAAAAAAGTCAAGCTTGGAGTACGAATGGAGATTTAAAATTCCCCTTTACCGGACTATAGTGATGAAGATTGTATACCAATTTATGCAGAAAATGAAATTTTGTTCCATAACTTTCAAACAAAGACTAATATCGAAATTTCATAAGAGTAAAATATGTTTGGTAAGATAGCAGAGGTTTCAGTTAGCTTGCTAATAATAGGCAGTGGTGTAGTGACAAGGAGATTGCATTAGATAAAAGAATGTACGATATGAAAAAACAATTACCCAGTACATCTAACTCGATGATTCCTTACTAAAATATTGCTTTTAGCATACTAAATATTTGTAGTAAATTAACCTTATACTTTGTTTGGGAGTTAAATAAGATTAGCTGTAAAAAATTGAAAGTTTGTACTTACCTCATTAACGTGATTTTTTTTCATATAAAACTAGAGCAATCGATCATCAAAGTTATGCTGGTTAAAACTGAATCACCCTGTATATATCACCTTCTACAGAGATTTGTAGTGTAATGTAGTGTTGATAACTATTAACACTACCAAATATGAGTTATAATTAATCGACGACTTCTTCCCCATTGGTGGCGTTAGTTCTTTTCCTGTAGAGCAGTCTTATAGATGAGCTTGATGAGTATTTTTATTGTATTGCCACATTTTTCCAACTGTATACCCTTCATTTGACTACATTTCAACACAATAATAATTGTTTTTATTTTCACTGCGAAAGTGTTATACTTACTGATCTTAAGTAGCCTCTTCTCCAACAAATAATTTCGTTATTTTCGATTAAAAGTAATTTTCTGTTTGGTTTTTCTCAGTTAAAATTCATTTCTCGCAGAGTTTCTATAATTTTTTTCTACTTATTTCAGGAAAATATATTAAAGAGGTGTACTGTAGAAATTTTGTTAATAATAATAAAAATGAAATTAATGTAATGCACTATACTTGTATATATTTTGTGCATGGTGGATGGTAAGAAAAATTTCTTAAATATTTCGGTCAAGGGAGAAAAAAAAAAAATTTTGTGCAGTATTCTGTCAAAAATTTCGCCTTTATACTAATGAACATAAGGGACTAGTTCCAGTGTTACATATAGGCAACAAATATGCCATAACTCTTTCGCGTAGGTAGCATAATTATTATTAATTATATGACGTCACAACTAATGTGGTCCATTGAAGCACAGCCACAAAATTCGCAAATTTGTTTTAGATTTCAGATAATTTAAGAACAATGATGAGATGACTAATTAAATCTTCGTGTCCAGGTTTTATTAAATTATTGTTAAAAAATGTCTTATTGGTACGAAGGGATATTATCCATTAAGTGCCTATTTACAGAAATTATGAGTTTTTAACAAGAAAAAATGGTAAACAAGGAGATATAAAACAATACCTGAGGAGAATTCTTAACGAAGTTAATAGTTTTAAAGTTCAACGAAATGTATACTATGACCATATAATTTACTCTACGCCCATGGAAACGGTGTCATACAAAGATTTGTTTCTCTTTCTCATTAAGAAACAGTTTAAAATACAGGAAATTTTATATTTTTTATATTCTAAAATGCACTGCCTCAATTTAACCGTGATAGGAAACAAATGTATCAAATTTTTGTTGACAATGCTTCTTTGTTACAGGATAAAATATCCATCAGTACCATGAACTTCAAGAACCACGATATTTGAGTCTCGTAATGGTAAAATAATCCTTTTTCGTAGAAAACAATGAACTTTGCAGTAATACATCTCTGATAGACATTATAGAAGCTTGCTTACAACATGGAAATACTCGTCCTAGTTACTATTTTAGCTCGTAAGTAACAATTTATTATTTGCATATTATATAAACAATCCATATGCAGATGCAACAGTAACAAGACACCTAAATAAATAAACAGTATCAAACTGCATTGCTATTGCATGTTTATAGGACAGCGAAGACTAAACATGACATATAACTGGATAGATACGTCGAAACATTTGTCAATTAAATTAATATTTATAGGACTATAAAGAGAAGATATTCTTTATTGTCTTTTCATTCAAGAAAGTAACCGATTCAAAAAAAGTTAAAGCAGTTTTATTACCATTTAAGATTTCGAACGTTATGTTCTCAATTTGGAAACATACCATAAACTTCCCTTGGGAATTAATACTTAATTTATACTCAAAAATGTTTTTGAAATATTGATAAGATAATTTTTAATTAACCGAGGATATATCGAACTTTTTATTTTAGTCTATACAGATCATGGAAATATAATGATAGTAACAGAGAAAGTACACCAAAGTTGAGGAGCACGACAAGGATATAAATTATACAGTGTTTTCTAATAAATATCAATAATTCAGGTGATTTTTGAAAAAAAAAAAAGTTCATATAAACGTGTTCAAAAACTCACCATTATGCAAAGTGATCCCAATTTAAATCGGAAAACCTCGCCAATGGATACAACTATTAAAAATAATAACTTTTTGTCATATAAACATATATCGAAAAACTAATGGGTTTCAAAATACAAGGTGTTGAAGTTAGGAAAAAAGAATATTGTTTTTTTTCAATATCTCAATAACGAATTAAGATTCTTTATTGAATTTTGATACACATATATAATTAAGGCAAGCACACTATTTAAAATAAATTTTGTCAAAAATACTATACTGGGTGATTATGGTTTTCTCATCGAAACACAAAAAAAATTGTATTTGTACATCACTAGTTATATTTAATAGAACAATTTTAATCTACGTTCCTTTTAAGGCAAAAAAAATTTGTTTGCTTCTTTTCGAAAAATTCTTATTGTTTTTGATAATATTGACATTTTCTACAACGATGTATTTCCAGAGTATTAAATTTGAAAGTAGAAATTAAAAACAGTTGGCTGTGCAAATATGCATTTTGGCAAATCTGACACTTGTTACAAACTTATTGTTTATATTTTTATATTAGCGTCGTTGTGCATTTTGCTTTGTGATTTACTATGAATCTTCACTTTCAAATTATCATGTCCAATTTATTTACTAATAATGATTATGCTGATATACATTTTATGTTTGGTTGCTTCTGATGAAAATGCAGAAGCTGCTGCGAGAGAATAAGAAATAAGCTTTTCAAATAGAAGACAAACGGACCCTCAGGTTTTTGTAAACACACATCGTGGTTTTTGAGAGTTTGGATTAAAAATTAATCATTTTATTGTTAGACTGAATTTAGTTTGGATGTTTGGATAGGAATCATAGATGACAATCTTTGTGGCCCATATTTTTTGCCGTTTTATTTTTGGATTTTTTTAGAAAATAATTTCTTAGGTATTTTCGATGAAGTATTTTCTAATACTGCTTCTTCAAAATGGAAGGACCTGCGGCTTACTATGGGGTTAATGTGCGTGATTGGTGTAACGCGCATTTTCCAGGATGTTGGATTTGCTTATTAGAACCAACCAATTGGCCACCTAGATCCCCTGATCTCATTGTTTTAGACTCTTTTATCAGGAGGTAATTAAAATATCAAGTATACTCTACGCCAATGAACACAGGAGAAGAATTAAGTTTGAGGATCAAGAGGCTTGCAATAATTTTCGTAATAATCGCACATAATTTCAGCTGCCGTAAATTCAACACTTCAGAGATATCAAATATAGGTCGAAGTGAATGATTTGCATTTTCAGTAACTACTTCAATTAAAATTATTGTTCATAAAATGCCATTCTTTATAAATACAGTTTTTTAAAATTTAAACGCTTCACTCTTTATTCCAAACATGTTTGTATATGTATAAAGATAAATCCCAGGAACATTGAATAAGAGAATTATCTAAGTACCGCTTGATATTAGCCAATTTATATAGTAAAGATTTAAAACCATATTATTTTAAAAAACCAAAATGATGACGTGACTTTGATATATTGTAGATACATAATTTCTACTTTTAAATTTAATGCTGTGGAAATGTACCGTTGTAGAAAATGTCATTTTATTAATGTCTAGTCAATGGTTGTTTATGTTTAAGTTTTTAGTGATATATTTTTGCAAGGAAAACCTAATTTAAATAGTCCTGAGGATGTGTCAAAATACACGAAACGTCGACTAATTGACACTCTGGTTTTCTTCTTTCTGCTGACCTTACTCTCACTATTTTAATAAATATATACAGGAGCAAGGGTCACTAGATTATTAGAACAAACTTAAAAAGTGTTGATATTTTAAGCAAATTTCAAGATTTTTGTAACCTGTTCTTCTTTGTTCTTCCCTATTTTAACTTCTTAAAATATTTTCTTAACCGCTTCTCAAGTCACCGAAGTAACTCCCGGAAAATCGTAGGATTTTGTGTTGTGTAGAGAGAGACGAGGCTCTACAGTTTATTGTGGAGTCCGAACCACATCTAGGGCATCGAGAATTCCCCCTCCCATCTTAGTCCGAAACAAATTACAAATAAAAATTTCTAACTTGCTTCAGGATGGAAACGAACCATCGATCTTCGGTACCGAGTAAATAACTATAAGCGTTTTACCCACTCGGTTACCATGCTCTGCTGTTAACTTTAGTGCATTTTGTGCAGTTTTCTTTCAACCAGTGTACATTTTAGGCAATAATTAATTTACCAATTTTTCTGCCTGGACCAGTTAGCTACCATATATAATTTATGTCACTTAGTATTCATGATATTAGGAATGAAACTGTTTAATGAATAACTAATATTATGTAGATATTACAAGGTGGCCATGATACTGACCATAATTATTTCTTGGCAGTGCTTTGTAAGTTATCTTTTACAGTACAATTTACATTGTTTTCGATCTCTGATGTTAATTGCATTACTTGATATGTGTCATGTCAGAGTTTAAGTAATATTCTAATTAATTCAATTTAGACTTTAGATATAAATTTTTCTTTAGACTTAATTTTATTTTAGTTGAGATATCTTGGAAATACATTCCTCTGTCAGTTTTAATATTAGAAAAAATCTCACACATTGCTCCTTTTTCAGTAAATTTGCAAAAAATCTCTTTAAGAGTGCTCGTTGTACTGATGGTGCCATATTTACAAAAATATTGAAAATGTTTAAATTCTATTTGCAATTCAAAGGACTTTATCCGATTCTTTAGGTGTGCGACTTTGGACTAAATTAAATTGATTTAAATTAGCTTTTGTTCATCTCCAATATCTGCCATTAAATGACTGATATACGCTTAAGAAACATCTATACTTTATTAACAAGAGATTCTATCTATCGGCGGCTGCATTAAGTAACCCTATTTCACACACTAATCCATCTTAGGATTCAGGGTCATTTTGGGGCACACAATATTCATATTAAAATATATTTACTTATTTCTGTGATGACATGCAGTAAAATATAATGCACGCACACCAAGTGTGCCATGTACTTTATTAAGTCTACAATAACATTGATCAGCACTAAAGAAGAAAGGTGGGTTTTCATGGCAACCTTGATATGAATTCTAAGAGGGGTAAATTTTCGAATAAATGAACCATTTCTTACAAAAATATTTATTTCTAACGTTAAGTAAAAATATTTTTTGAAATATAATAATAATAATAATAAGTAATACATATTTATTGGGTGACACATATAAGATGATTTCATATTTATTCATCGTTGTAACAAAATAACAAAAGGACTTGACAATTGAAAAAAAGGTATCTTTAATACCCAATTATTTTCGTTTCCGACTCCTATGTATTATGTACGTATGGAAAGAACGATGGGAACATATTTCTTAGTATTTTTTACAGTAAATACTTTAATCATACCAAATAATTAATAAACTGAAAGTTTAATCAAAAAGTCATAAAAAATATAAATAATTCTTGAGTCCACGACTTACTAGATAATTTCATTACAATAGCTCACGAATGTTTTAAACTTTTACCTCTTTCTTATATATTTCGTTAATTCATGCACTTACCAAGCAGCATACTTAGTAGTCTCTACGTAGTAGCTAACATCAGTGGAACTTTAAAGGTCTCCGCAACTAACGACCGTTACGTAATGGGAATGATCCGTCAACCAAGCATTCAGCAAAATAACTGTTATATAGGGATGATATGTTACGACCAATAGAACAGCGTGGGAACTCTCCTCGCCCCTTCACCCCTGTTGTCGATTACGTTTTTTTACCATAATAAGATTCATCTGGTCATAAATGATCGAATGTTTGATCTAAACGTCTCAAAACTGATATATGTACATTGTATACTACTCTTCAGTTGTTATAGAATGAACATAATCCATATGTGATATTTGAATGTTGCTGTGCTATTGGCTACATTAAGCAAGACATATTCCATTATCACCTGACTTCTCTAAAGTTCACATGATTATTATTAGTTGCATATTATTAGTCGGTATTAGGATAATAAAACTCTATACTAATTTGACGTTTTAATCTATTTCTGAATTATCTTCAAGATTAAAAAATGCGATTATTATTATAATATTATTTTCTGCACTAAATGTATACAGAAAACGCAATTAGGGACACATAATAAAATAAGTACATACAGTTGGAATAATAACAGTAATTGTTATAAAATTTTCAAAAAATGTTAGATGATGAAAGCTAAACTGTAAGTTGAGTTTCTAGGCCCATAAAACTTTTCAAATGTCGAATTCTAAGACAGTGTTATATTTAGCATGTGTCACTCTGTAATTATTATCCATAATTTGATTGGTCTAAGTACTTCAGATGCACCTAACACACCTCCTACGCACGCAAAATATTGCATTTTATTTAAGTAGTTGTAAATGAATACAAATGATATGTAATAAATTGCAGATAAGGTTTATTTAATATTTATAACCAACCCACATACAGTTTACCGGCTAGTTATTATATATGGTATATGCAATTACAGTCGAGGTAATTTAAATGTTTAGAGGCTTTATTTAGTAACAATAGTAAAGATGAGTCATTCTTTTATTCATTGATGCTTGCACGCATATTGTGGTGGGAAAATGACAGGTTCGATACGTTTGATAAAAGTAGGTAAACGTGGCGCATTCGCCATTTCATTGACTCAGTCAAGAGATTGGCCATACGGCATGCAACGGTCATGATTATTCTGTTGTGCAATGGTTAGCAGTCGAAGAAAATAAGGTGAGAAGTTGACAGTCATTAGGTAATGTTGAAAATATTGGAAGTTGTTCAGAATTAAAAACTGAGTATGATGATCCAAAGTTTCAGATTCTACCGACAGGACAAGTATGCAAAAAAACATTAAAAAACATTTTAAAAAAAGGTACGCCACGACCCTTCACTCAAAATGCTGAGAGAATTGTAACAGATACGTCAAAATTGTGTAGGGCCAAAGTTGTAGAGGACAAAATTCTCCAAAAAAAAGTCTGCGACGGTATATATTTATCTTTTACAGTTTAGCCGTGAGCCGCAATCAAAGTTGTGTAATCAAAACCCGTGGTGTGCGGGAGCAGCTGTATTGACGCTCTTAGTTGTTTATGTAATTCAAGATGTGCATTTTGCGACTATTGTAACGAGTCCAAAAAATTCATGAATGTTCTACGCAATGTGAAGAATTTGTTTATAATGAAAAAAAAATGTGAGATCAAAAATTCAAATTTTGACAGCTCATCGAAAAAAAATTCTCAATTTCATCGAGATTTCAGCAGAATTAAAATTAAAATATCTTGGAGATTATCTAGCGTAAACCAAAAAAATATTGTGCAAAATAAGGATCTTTTTATTAACTGATAAATCTGATCCCTAATATTTTATTGTAAAAGCTCTAGTGTCGCCGTAAAAAATTCATAATTAAACAAAAGTACCATTTTTATCAATCCCTTGCATGAGAATTGTTTAACAATGTTGATTTATCAAAAACTCTGTCAACTTGTTTAAAAACTTGGTAACAAAAAGTAATATGCTTAATATACTTTTTTCAGATTTTTTCCATCATAATTTACAATTTCATTTAAATAAATAAATTGAGAGAAATCGTAATATTTGCAAAAAAAAATCTTTATATTTTCCTGAAACTGACACACGAAAAAATAATATTTTTTTAATCTTTTCATGTGAGACATTTTTAACCTAATGTGAGCATAATTTTTCGTGTAGACTTATTTTAAACTAACTTATTAAATACTATATTAAACCATATGGTTAGATTTAATATTTTTGTTGCGCAAACAAAAAAGCTTAATAAAGTTTATCTAAATGGGAGCTTAGGCCTAGCCTAAGCTTTTGATAATTCATTCAAAGATAAAATGTTAAATAATTTTGCATATTATAAATTAAGAAATAATTAAGTGTATGTAAGAAGAAACAATATTTAAATGTGCAGTTACTAACCTCACATAAATATGAAGTATTTGTAGAATTCCAATTTTCTCTTTGTACTTTGATGGCCCATTCCTTTCTTCTCTGTGAATCCCGTGGGAAGACTTTCATTTTAAAACCTCTTTTGTCATTACACAACACTACAGCCTGGTATTTTTACTGAGTACACCGCGCACTAACTAATATTATACAAGTAAAACTATGCGATTCTACTGTTATCTATTAATATTTACACTGAACGTCTTTTAAACATGAATTGTTAATGTTAACAATATCCCATACCTTCAAAGTACTTATTCAAAATAAGCAACAACCCCCCAAATTAAAATACACAGAAACAGAATGTAAACAAGCTGTGAATTTTGATAAATATGGATGTCGCGTACCATGTGATCGTTCCAGACAATGAAAAAGATGACATATATCTATGGCCAGACTTTTTTACTTGTGGGACTCGATGGTATATGAGTAACAAAAATTCTTAAATATACATACAATCTGGTTTTTTATATAACTCCTGTAAATGTGTTATAATGTTGGTATAAGTGGAATTTAAGTTTTAGGAAATGTCCTCACCTCCTGTCAAAGTGTTATAATATTGGTGTAAGTGTAATATAAACTTTAGGAAATGTCCTCAACTTCTGTTAGAAACATGTATTTCAAACTTAATGTCACTTTAACAAAAGAAAAAAAGTTCAAAATGCAGGGTTAAAATAAATGCCGTTTTAAACATTTTAATGTCTTTTATAGATAACAGAGCAAGTTATTTACAATATTTATAAAAATAACAAAAATAAAGAACTAGCAGATCCAAGAACAAGATGTTTTGTTTAATAATTATCGTTTAGATGAAGTGGCAAGTCAAATATATACGAGTATATGAATACTGTCTTAATATCATTGCCGTACAGAATCATTTTGGATATAGGTGTTAAACTTAAAATGTAAATACTAGAAAAATGTGGGTTTAAAATGGCATTTTTATGGAAAGGTTTACAATACCTATGTAAATTTCTAATAGCGACGTTACTTTTTTGTATTTGAATTAAATGTGAATGTACAAGAGTGGTTTTCAAATTAGGTGACAGGTAAAAGAAACTGGTAAAAGAATACTAAATACTAAAAGTGGGAAAGATTTCCGGTGTTGCGTGCGGTTAAACCGCAGAGGGATTTTGGAATGGATGTGGGTTTCTATTTACGATTAAAAATAACGACAGGGATTACCATTTAAATACTGGTTTCAGGATAATTTTGGCAATAAATAAAATATATAAATAATGTGTTTCGCGTCAGTTAAATTCACATATGAAATTGAAAACTGTGGACAACTATCATTTTTAATTATATTAATAATTATAAATAGTGAAAATAAGTTAGAATATCACATATTACAGAAAAATTGCCAGTATCTTAAGATTGAAGACACCATTATGCTCAACACAAAATGGCGAGTTTTAATTTTCTAGTACATCACTTAGTGCACCACCCCTCAATAAGGAGAGGTTTGAAAAAGAAAAAAGCATTGATTAAGGATATAGCTGTGAGTAGTGGATATTCTGTAAGTTTAGTTGATAAAATAATTAGGAAACGCAAATTTAAAGACACTTCGAAATTCCTCAACTTTTCAAAATGAAAGATTAAACGTGCCAAGAGTATTAAAGATATTGATATGAGTGTGGTTCATTATTCAGAAAATAAACTATAACAACTTTTAGGCAAACCAAAAGACAAAACTGAATACAAACGAAAAGACGGGAATTTACGAAATTAGCTATAAGGACTCAAATAAACAGTATGTTGGTCAAACTAGACGATCAATTCAAACTAGAATTGATGAACATATGGCTCATTTCAAATATGGTAGAACAGATAAATCTAGTGTTACCCAACATGTGTTTGAGAACAACCCTAAAATAAATACCAGCAATTTAAGCATAATTAGGAATGTAACAAATACTATAGCTAGATGTATTTAAAAGCTTGGAAATTACAAAGTGTAAAAATTATATGAATAGTGACAAATAACCAATCCCATATAGTCCGTTCTATTGGTTAGAGGGTCACGGTTCACCAAACCGCAAAAATAGTTTAGATATAAATAGGATACATAGTTAGCATAAGGTTAGTTTTAATCGTCTCCAGATAATACCAACTTGGATGACGAAACGCGCGTCGAGTGTATATCGTGTTTTGGTGTTTTGTTGAAAACCACTTTAGTGTTAAACGAAACTTGAAATTTGTTGATAACATTTCCTTCTGATTAGGAAAAATTATTTGGCAAATATTTTACAAATGGTCTAAATATTATCTGGGTAGGCCGTTGCACTTCTGCATTTAAATATTGACATTCATGTCCTCAAGTTTCAATTGAACTCCTTGCCTATTTCCATTCTCTAGATCCACTAAAAAATCAAATTATCAAAGAACGGTTCTCTTATTTTTCCTTCCTTTACATGGGGTTAAAATTCTACCGCGTCTTTTTGATTCACCCTATATAAATTAACATTAAATATTGCAAACATAATAAATCCATTTAACATATCTGTTTTTAAGACAGTTAACTTGGTAATAATCTGTTCATATAAAGCATATACTGAAAACTCGTTTAGAAAAAATGTCGAAAACTTTTAAGACGCAGTTTATTTCAACGATCTATAAAATGTTCGTTAGTTCATCATAATTTAAAAATGACAAACAAATTGCTAGAAGGCAAATCCCGTGTGGAAATTTAATTACCCCCCCATTCCCTCATTCCCCTCCTCTTTATTTTTTTTCAAAAACCCCCCCCGGGCGCCGCCGCCCCCCCCCCCCCCCCCCCCCCCCCCCCCCCCCCCCCCCCCCCCCCCCCCCTCCTTTTTCCCCTCCCCCCGCCCCCCCCCCCCCTTTCCCCCCCCCCCCCCCCCTCTCCTCCTCCTTTTCCCCTTTTTTTTCCCCCCCCCCCCCCCCCCCCCCCCCCCCCCTCTCTTCTTCTTTCCCCCCCCCCCGCCCCCCCCCCCCCCCCCCCCCCCCCCCCCACCCCCCCCCCCCCGTCCACCTCTCCCCCCTCCCCGTGTGCCCCCCCCCCTCCCCCCCCCCCCCCCCCCCCCCCCCTCCCCCTCCCCCCCCCCCCCCTCTTCTTCTTTTTCTTTTTCCCCCCCCCCCCCCCCCCCCCCCCCCCCCCCCCCTCCCCCCCCCCCCCCCCCCCGCGCCCCCCTCCTTTTTTTTTTTTTTCCCCCCCCCCCGCCCCCCCCCCCCCCCCCCCCCCCCCCCCCCCCGGTCCGCGCCCCCCCCCTCCCCCTCTCCCCTCTCCCCCCCCCCCCCCCCCCCCCTCCCCCCCCCTCTTCTCCCTCTTTTTCTTTTTTTTTTTTTTTTTTTTTCTTTTTCTCTCCCCCTTCCCCCCCCGCCCCCCCCCCCCCCCCCCCCCCCCCCTCCCCCCTTTCTTCTCTCCTCCTCCCCCCCCCCCCCTTCTCCCCTTTCTCTCCCCCCCCCCCCCCCCCCCCCCCCCCCCCCCCCCCCCCCCCCCCGGGCTGGGGGGGGCCCCGGGCCCCGCGCTGTCCCCCGCCCCCCCCCCCCCCCCCCCCCGCCCCCCCCCCCCCCCCCCCCGCCCCCCCCCCCCTGCCCCCCCCCCCCCCCCCCCCCCCCCCCCCCCCCCCCCCCCCCCCCCCCCCCCCCCCCCCCCCCCCCCCCCCCCCCCCCCCCCCCCCCCCCCCCCCCCCCCCCCCCCCCCCCCCCGCCCCCCGCCCCCCCGCTGGCCGGCGGCGGCCCCCCCCCCCCGCCCCCGCCCTCCCCCCCCCCCCCCCCCCCCCCCCCCCCCCCCCCCCCCCCCCCCCCCCCCCCCCTCTTTCCCCCCCCCGCCCCCCCCCCCCTCCCCCGCCCCCCCCCCCCCCCCCCCCCCTCCGCCCCCCGCCCCCGCCCCCCCCCCCCCCCCCCCCCCCCCCCCCCC
>JANEYF010001349.1:95000-134653 GCA_029963845.1 Rhamnusium bicolor
CCCCCCCCCCCCCCCCCCCCCCCCCCCCCCCCCCCCCCCCCCCCCCCTTTTCTCCCCCTCCCCCCCCCCCCCCCCCCCCCCCCCCCCCCCCCCCCCCCCCCCCCCCCCCCCCCCCCCCCCCCCCCCCCCCCCCCTTCCCTTCCTCCCCCCCCCCCCCCCCCCCCCCCCCCCCCCCCCCCCCCCCCCCCCCCCCCCTCTTCTCCCTTCCCTCCCCCCCCCCCCCCCCCCCCCCCCCCCCCCCCCCCCCCCCCCCCCCCCCTTTCTCTTTCTTCCTCTTCTTCCCCTTTTTTCCCCTTCTTCCCCCCCCCTTTTTTTTCTTCTCTCTCCCCCCCCCCCCCCTTCCCTCCCCCCTCCCCCCCCCTTCCCCCCCCCCCCCCTTCCCCCTCCCCTTTTTCCCCCCCCTCTCTCTCCCCTCCCCCCCCCCCCCCCCCCCCCCTCCTTTTTCCCCCCCCCCCCCCCCCTCCCCCCCCCCCTTTCCCCCCCCCCTCCCTTTTTCTTCTTTCCCCCCCCCCCCCTTTTTCCCCCTTTTTCCCTCCTCCTCCTCCCCTTCTCTTCCCCCCCCCCCTCCCCTTCCCCCCCCCCCCCCCCCCCCCCTCCCCCCCCCTTCTCCTTTCCCCCCCCCCTCCCCTCCTCCCCCCCCCCCCCCCCCCCCCCCCCCCCCCCCCCCCCCCCCCCCCCCCCCTCTTTCTTTCCCTCCTCCCCCTCTCCCCCCCCCTTTTCCCCCCCCCCCCCCCCGGTCTGTTGTGTTGGTGTTTTGTTTGTGCGTTCAAGCCCCCTATAAACAAACTTTTATGATATTGAATTTCAACTGGATTTTACTAAAAAATTTGTGATTATTTACTGTGGTAGATAACACGTTCTATTCGTTTATAATATTTTTTTTCACTTCACTTCGTCAATAATAAATAGATATTGTATTATATTATAGAAAATTCTTCAGCTTTGACTGTGCAGATATATTTAAACGTACGTTCATTGACATATTAGATTACAAAAAATTTGCAATTCACGAACGCTTTATGAATATAAATATTTTGTTAAAATATAATTTATTATATACAAATTTACCAAAGAAAAGAATTCAAGTAAACTTTTTAGTTAAGGCTTTTAAATAAACAATTAAATTTAACTTAAGTTTTCATCAAGCTTTTTCCCTTTTATTTAATAGCATCAACAATTTTAAATTCAACCATCGTGGATGTATTTAAAAATTTATGTTTATTGATTAATTTTTTTATATTGAAGTAATATAGTGCTACATCATTTATTATCTTCGCCATAGAAGTCAATGAACAGTTATTTATGTTTCTTATTAAGCTTTTTGAAGTAAATCCATCTAAAAATTGATTCTTTGGTAGCCATCGAAATAATATACTGTTATGTGTTTGCTATCCATACAAACACCTATGCTCGTAGATTCGTTGTCCAGGTAACACTTATTACACTTATTAACTAATTAATAATTAACAACAATTTGTTAATGAATGTCAACTATAATCACAATTAAACACTTTTAAGTTTCTATCTCATTTCTTCTTTACTAGTTCACATGCAACTTAAGTCCACCGTGTGTCTTATTTATACATCCATTCAAACGGTCTAAGACATTCCAGAATATTCCCGGCCATTCTCGTACCATACCAGTCTCATCTAACCAGTCTACACGTAACATTGCCCCCTCCTTAAGCCTGAACGTCTCGATCAGGCAATTCATTGCTCCCTGCATACTTGGTTAGTCTCTCTATATGCACCACCTTCATATCTTTGATTTTGGACTTTGCTGAATTTGGTATACGACGTCGTTTATTCTGGTGACGGTGGATGGTCCTTCCCAAGGGTGGTGAAGCTTCGGGGACCTGCCTTCCTTTCGTTCTGGGTTATATAGCCAAACCAACTCTCCCACTTGGTGCCCCCCTGAATTAGCCTTAAGATCATAACGAGCCTTCAATGATCACTTGTTATTGCAATTCGCTTAAAAGGAACCCTGGCGTTATATTGCTTATTTCTTATTTGTGGCCCCATTCTTGCCGCGCAAACTTCAGATTGGCGGCACCAAGCCTCCACATATTGAAGACTGTTTACCCAATAGAAACGTTCTCTTACTTTTGTCAGAGTTTTGTTGATGCCAAAATGTCCACCAGACGTTCCATTATGCACTTGCTGAAGTACATTTGCTACGTGACACCTGGGGATTACCAATTTCAAAGTAACTTTCCTCCTATCTGACTTCCCACTTAGTCCATCCTCTACTCTAAGGGAGTTCCCATTGTGCCCATAAATCCCTCAGCCCCACTGATTTATCTGAAATGTCCTTCCAATCGGATCGGGTTCATCTTTCTTTCCATTTCAGAATAGGACCAGTTTCCTTATCGTTTAACTGCGCTTCACTTAACGTCTCTTTTGTCCAATAATCCGGAACATCAATCTTAACGGTATTCATTATTTGTACATTTTGCTGTTTTTCCTCACGGTGGCAAGGCTTGCAGTCTTTCTGACACGGTCTTTGGAAAAGCCATCTGCCATATTCCCCAAAGTACCAGCTCGCCAGTTTTCCGCGGCTTCCTCATTACTGCGACATTTACACTCTCAGGGCTGCGCTGACGACAGTTACTCTGTATATGACCCACTCTGCCACACTTATAACGCACATGCGTCCTCCACTTTATCTTCTACTACTTTGCTGTTAGTTTTGTCTCGGCTAAAGATTCGAGCTTATCAGTAGTTACATGGTCTTTTGTACTGACATTATATCTTGATTATAATCTTGAATGTTGAGCTCATGACAGTTCCTCTTAATATGGCCCAATTTGCCACACTTATAACAGCCGATACCTCCATTCGGGCTACCGCTATTTTGTTTTTCTCGTCTCGTTTGGGAATTCATCTTTGTCAATAGTTGTGCGATCAACTTTTGTAACTCAGTTAATACGACTTGCAAGGTTTTATCTGCCGGGGTCTCCTCCACAGCCATGGTTCGCACTCTCTGGTCTGAGTATGTGGTATCCTCATAGGTAGCCTCAATCTCAATTGCATGTACTAGGGCCTCACTACTTCGCTTGCACCTTGCTAATTTAAGGATTCGTCTAACCTCCTGGTCCTTTACTCCATCAAGAAATGCGCTAACTGTTAACTGTTGTTGAAATTCCATTGGTGCATCAGGATACGCTAGATGGGCTAATCTCTCTACCAAAGCCTCGAACTCCTGGAGGCTTTCTTCACCTCATCGTCTGCGTGGTTTGAGTTGAGCCTGATATACTTGGGCGAGATGTTGGTTGTCATATCTTTGTTCTAAAGCTGCCTCCAAATTGCTAAAGTGTTGTTGCTGTGCGGCAGGAATTATTTGGAGCAAATCTAATGCTTGGCCCCTTAGTACTAATACCAATGCTGTTGCTTTTTCCTCATCGTTCCAGTTATTTGAACATGCAGCTGTCTCAAAATGTCTCTTATAAGTTGATCATGAACTTTGACCGTCGAAGGAAGGTGGTTGTAATCTAGTACAAGACCTCCCTTCTCTCTTAATTGTTGTTTCAACAGAGCTATCTCTCTTTCAACTTTACTGACTTTTCCTCTAACTTCAGTTATTTCTCCCCTCAAACTTTCCTTTAACTTCAGTTATTTCTCCCTCAAACTTTCCTCTAAATTCTCTGACTTCTCCTTTAACTTTCATGACTTCAGCCCGTACTCTTCCCTTCAATTGTTCAATGACCTAGAGCATGACCTGATGCTGTCCCTTCATAATTTGTCTTAATTATTCCTGGCGTTCTCTTTTCCGCTCTTCTTTTTCTTCCTGACGTATTCTCTCTTGTTCTTCTTTTCTTCCTGAAGTATTCTCTCTCGTTCTCTTTTTTCTTCCTGGCGTATTATCCCTTGTTTTTCTTTTTCTTCCTGACGTCTCCTCTCTTGTTCTTCTATTTCTTCATGATGTATTCTCTCTTGTTCTTCTTTTTCTTCTTGTATTTTCTTTCTTGATCGTTCATTCGTTCTAATAACGCTGTTAGAAGTCTTGTGTTTGTTTCTCCGTCATATTTCTTGTTATTGTCATTAACTAACAAGTAAATCAGTTCAAAATAAAGCTTACCACACTACAATTTCCATAAAATGTATCTATCGCGTCTATTTTATTAATGGAATGTTCCAGAAAAACATCGAAACAGTACTAGAAAGTCTTATTTAGAGTCAAGACTAATTTTGTGTAGACGAAATTCACTTATCTCCACTAATTCTGCAACGGAATGTTCGAGAACTTTCACGAAATCTCACTACTAAGGTCTTGCTTTGAGTCTATAACCTGTTCCCGTTAACATAGTTCACGTATCATCTGTTGTTTCCAAATCGAATGTTCCAGAATTTTCACGAAAAATCAGTTATAGCCTTGTTTTTAAGTCTATAACATGTTCCCGTCGTCACAATTTACGTATCTCCTATAGCTTCCAAATAGAATGTTCTAGAATTTTCCCGAAATTGCACTGATAATCCTTTTTCTCAGTCCACAATACGTTATTACTAGCGCTACTCGCGTATTTGCAGCTATTTCTAAATCGAATGTTCTAGAAACTTCTCGAAAATCCACTTTAAAGTCACTATTCAGTCCAGAAATAGTCCTCCAAACACTGTTCAGTAGCTTAATTCTCCGTGTTAGCACTAATTTCTGAGAAGAACACAGTAGAACCTTTTCGAATATTCCAGAAATTTCTCTTCCAATCCCACTTATGACACCAAATTGTTACGTGTTTGTTATCCCCACAAACACCGATACTCGTAGATTCGTTGATTGAAAGTCCAGGTAACACTTGTTAACTACTTTATTAACTAATTAATAATTAACAACAATTTATTAATGTTTGTCTTAACTATAATCACAAATAAACAATTTTAAGTCTCTGTCTTATTTCTGCTTTACTCGTTCACTTTCAACTTACGACTGAGTTTCGGCCCACCGTGCGTCTTATTTATACATCCATTCACACGATCTAGAACATTCCAGAATATTTCCGGCAGTTTTCGTACAATTCCAGTATCATCTAACCAGCCTACACAGTCCAGTGGCGTAACAATACGATTCAGAAAATGTATATTTTAATATTTTTATTTTTTATCTCCATCTGCTATCAAGATATAAGATTTTGTCATATTAGAATTTGATTTGAGCATGGTTTTATCTAACTTTTTCTATACTCTTGTAGATTTTTCATACTAAAATATTCATTCCATTCATACGATTTTGTCATAAAAATTCTGAATACATAAGAAACTTATTATATCACTTTCCATACATACAAAATACTCAAAATACTCAAAAGATAATATTACAATCAGTTTTATTTGGCCATAAACAATACTTAAATTCATTGTGGATAGTTAAATGTCACCCCATTTTGCTTTTTATAACTTTTTATTTCCTATTTTTAATAATATGTACAAGAATAGGCTCTTAAATGTAAGTGGGCTGAAGATAGCAGGTTGTACCTGTTCAGTTTTACCTTAAAGATCTGAGGAAGACCAAAAATCTATTTGGATAATGAATTCAATAACCTTGTTATTCTTAGTGTAAAGGATATCTAGTGAATAACATCGACTGTTATGGAGTTTCCGGAGATAGGGATATTTGATACACGATGTCTAGTATTAAAAACTTCCAGATATGACTTATTCTGAAATCATATCAATATTTTCATTACTATCTAAAATAATTCATCTATATTGTCACCTTTTCAGTTGCCTGTGCTCAAGAACTGCCAGAAAAGAGGCCAGTTAAGAGAAGCTATGTGTGCCCACCAAAGTTTGTCAGACAGGGTCATAGGTGCTACTTCTTCAGCAAAGAACCAGCAACGTGGCAGGACGCTCACTTCCACTGTCGGGATATGCACAGCAATATTGCTATAATTAAGAATGCCAATCAAGACAAGCTTATTAGAAATTTCCTCAGTACAAAATCGTTGGGTAGGTAGTTTAAACTTAGGTAAAATGTTATTTAATATTGTTTAAGTCAGAAGAAATTTTTTGTCACCAATATATTGTGTGTATAATAAATATATTGATATACTTTTCTTGAAGTATTGATTAAGACACCAAAGGCGTATGAAATGATAAACCCAATTTCGAAGAAATTTGCCTATAACAAAAATTTAAATATATATGTTTTATTCTTTTGTTTTAAGATAATTTAGTAGATAAAATTTAGTAACTTTCAATGAAGTTAAAATTAATAGTTCTACACAATAACGTCAATTGTAGTATTCTTACTTATTTATCTACAATAATTAAGATACGCTTAAGTTCGCACTTGAAAATGACCAGTTTAATTTTAAATATATACTTACAGGGGTATCATAAGTCACGCTCCATCTGGAAAATATGGGTTTATAAAGGTAAATAACGTTTATATGGGTAAAATTGTCAAAAATGCTGATATATGGGTTTTTGTGGGTAAAATTTAAATTAGTTAATAGTTTGTAACATTGTTATTTTAGTTTAGATAAGCAATTAAACAATTAAAGAGTAACTTTATTAAAGAAGATGTTCAAATAATCCACCACCAACTTGGTACAAGGTACAAGTTAGCAAACCGTAAAAGAGATTCTCTAAACGCCCTGCATCATTTGCCCATATATTAATGCTATTGCTGCTTGAATTCGGGGAATTATGTATTTCTGATTTTCAGTTGGTACCTGATACATTTTTTTATGTATCCCCAGTAAGAAGTCGACCGATATTATGTCAGGTAGCCGAGGAGAGCAACGAATTGCCTCCCTTCCAATCTATCATTTTAAAAAACGTTGGTTTAGAAAATTACGTACTTGAATTCCAAAATACGCCTGTGCTCCGTCATATTAGTACCAAATACTCTGCCTAATATTAGGAATATTTTCCTGTAGTGGGAGAAAATCTTCAGTTAACATTTCTCGACATCTTGCAGCAGTAAGGCGAGCAGAAAAAATATGTGGTCCGGTTACTAAGTTGCCAAGTAATCGCCATCAGAGGTTTACTGACCTTCGTCTTTTGAAACTCTTTTGGCGATATTGATGCGAATTCTCGTCACACCAAAAATGAAGATTGTGCAAATTAATAACACTTTAATGGATAAAGATTGATTCGTCGCTCCAAAGAATATTGCTTTTAAAGGCCAATTTATATTATCCAAAACCATCTACAAAAATCTAGCGAAACTCTGTATCACCATCATGTAATATGGAATTTCTGCGTACTAAATTAATGTAATTTATTTCTTCTTAAAATTCTATGCACCGAGTTATAAGACAAGTCTTATTTTGCTTTAATTTGTCGAGTGCTTATAGAAAGATCATCTTTGATGCTTCTAAGAACTTCTTCTTCATCTTGAATAACATAAACTTCTGGGCGTCCCACATTTCTCTTCCGTGGATTTAAATCTCCATTCTCAAGAAACTTCTGTTCTGTACGTAAAATAACTTTTGATCTAGATTTCGACGCGATGGTGACGAAAGCGCCCTGCATGATAAACCGCAGCAGCTCTAGCACTATCATTATAAGCCTCAAGTGATTTCATAACCACATATTCACGATAGTAATAATATCTATGCATTTCGATTAAATTAAAGCTAAATTCTAAATTAGTTGCCGCAATTAATAACTCACGTTGACAGTTAGATATTGTTTCACCATTCAAGTCTATTAGACCAAAGAACTGTAATTATATATGTAACAACAAGATAAAGAAAACAAACTCAAAAAAAATTATTCTTTCATTTCGACTAATTGTACCAATATAAACCCATATTTTGCGGACGGGTGCTTATATTGCATCCTGTAGATGTTGAGCGTTTATGTGGATCTCTTGTCGATACTATTAAAATGGTTCCCATTTAGTTTAATCCCATATAGCACAGGGTATTCCATTGTAATTCATTTAATCCTGATTTTGGATTACCCTATAAATATATCCATTAATTATCCCATGGTAAACCTGGCTGATTTTAATATCCCGTAATGATTCATATGATGAATAGCTTATAGACATTTTGATAAATAAAGTGGGGTATATATTTTATAAACTATTATAATAATTCCTATAGAGTATACAGCAATAAATTTAAATTTATGGTGAAATGTGTAGTATCATCTCGAGTTACTATTCAGTGTCAGTCATCCTGTAATAAATATACAAAGAAAAGGAAAAATTGCTCTTTTTCATTAAATAAATATGACCATTATATTCTATATGTTAGAATTTTCTTTGAATTCAGAAAAATCTATTATATTTTTTTTAGAATTCACTCAAATAAACATTTGTCAACATGTTTATAAATAAGCATAAAGTAATGCTCTTCAATTTGATTATTTCAGTAAGTTTCATTAAAACATGTAATTTTAAATGAAAGTAGAAATTAGTAGGCATATGGTGTTCTCAAATTTGCAACAATAGAATATAAAACAGAAGAACAGGCAAAGCAAAATAAATGCGGTTTAACAAATGAGATCATGCGGCCAAGACCGGTAAACTTTTCAAGTTGATGTACCTCTCCACAATTACACAATAACTATCTTCAGGTCAAAGCAGTAAAATAAGATCAGTTAAGATAATCAAGTTTTTAAAATCAGGAAATACGTGGAACTCGGAGAGTTTCTTTCGTAACAAGTTTGTTACAAACGGTAAGAGAATAGTAATACTTCTGTTCTATATATTTATAAGGTCCGTATTTTGAAAATCGAGGGAAAAAAGAAAGACAATATTGTATTGTATAGTGTGTCCGTAAAGTATGGAATAAATTCGTTATTTCTTAAACCAAAAATATTTAGAAAAAAATCTTTGGACACGTCGATTTTTAATTTCAATTGCGCACCTTATTCTTTATTTTTGTTGGTTATGACGTCATCACTGTTTCCGTTATGACGTCATCGATATATTTTTTAAATGGAACTCTGTATATTTCTCCATTTTTGAATTCTGAATCAACAGCTGATTCCAAAATTGTACACTTAGGGTCTAAAACTGATAAATTGAAAGATACGGCCATTTTGAATATAAGAATTTACTAATTTTTCATGTTTTGTTTGAACAAATAACAGTCACTAGAACTAATGGTTAATTAATTATCTGTTTAATTCAACAAAGTGTTCAGTTTTGGTTTTATAAACTAAGTTTTTGAGATGGCCCAACAGAAAATAATCTAAAGGATTGAGGTCTGGTGACCTTGGTGGCCATTCGATGGGTCCACGTCTACCAATCCATTTGTTCAGAAATATTTGATCAAGATACCTTCGAACGTCTGCTGTATAATGGGGGGAGGCGCATCATCCTGTTGATACCACAGTCTTTCGTAATATTTCCAGAATTAATTATACTGGGGAATAAATTTAATAACGTTGGGATGGCGTTAAAAATTGGAGATATGTCGGTCCATTTACAGTTTCATCGAAAAAATAGGGTCCAATGATTTTATTTCTTACCATTTCCGCCCACATATCTATCTTTTGTGGATATTGTGTGTGCTACTCCCGTATCCATCGAGGGTTTCCCCTTGCCCAGTACCTACAATTCTGACAATTAACTTCACCATTTAATTTGAAAGTGCATTCATCGGAGAAAATAATATTTTTTATCAAGAAGGGATCACCATTGCACATATTCTTCATTGTTTCACAAAATTGTATCCTCCGATCTGGATCATCATCCCTTAGTTCTTGCACAAGTTGAATCTTGAAGGGATGCCATTTTTCTAATTTTAATACTGTATGTACTAACGTATTAATAACGTCACTAACGCGACTAACGCTGGTAAATTACATACTTCTTGTTGAGTTTGCATCCTAATTATCGTAAGAATTTTAATTCTCTGCTTTATAGATACACTCATGTTATAAATTAAAATAAATCGACAACAATTATTGAGAAACCACTACTGGGGAAAAAGTATTATTAAGTGATTCACTATCAAAGACGATAATGATAAAACAAAAAAAACAAACAAAAACTAGCCTACTTCAAAAATTAATAAAAAACGTGTTTATTTTACTTTTTTTTTACTTGTTTTTTATTTTAAATAGCTGTATCTTCCAACTTATCAATTTTAGTATGATACATATTTGGCATCAGCTGTTGAAGCAGTATCCAAAAATGGAGAAATATACAGGGTTTTCCATCGATGACGTCATAACGGAAACAGTGATGACGTTATAGCCAAAAAAATAAAGGATAAGGTGCGCAATTAAATTTAAAAATCTACATGTCCGAACTTGATTTTTTCTAAATATTTTTGGTTTAAGAAATAATGAATTTATTTCATACTTAATGGAACACTGTATATTAGCAAGGTTCCAAATACAGACTTAGTTAGGATAACAGTCGTTCAGATTTAATAATACATTTTGATACGATTTAATTTGTTTTATTTTACAGATCCACTGGAGAGATGGCTTGGAGGTGTTTACGACTGGGAGCAGATGGCATGGAAATGGGCATCATCGGGAAAGCCACTAACTTACAATGGTTTCCAAAATACGGAGAAAGAAGACAAAGAAAAACTGCGGTGGCATTGTATTATAATAGATCCTTTAATAGATTACAGGTAAAAAAGATATCTGATGTGGCCAGCACATAACTTTCTTATACCAATATATATCATCCTGATCTAAAAAAATCATTCTGTTTAATTCTTCACTTACCTCAATTAAATTTTAATAGCGTACCTTGAAATGTTTCATTAACATTTTTAAATATATAATTATCAGCGGCAAATACAAAAAAGTTTGGGTCTCGTGGACCTCCTTTCAACTGGCCAATTTTGCTCATCGAATTTATCATTGTCATTGGCCTTTAGAACATGTGTACCAAATTTGAAAGCTTTACCTCAAAAACTGCGGTTGCTATCGCGGTACTATACACATGCAGACAGATTTTTTCCATAAAGTTATGTTTTTTTCATTATAATTCGTCGAGATTCGTCCAGAAATGCAATAAAAAATTTTAATTTTTTTTCTCGAAATTGTACATTTTTTCTTCTTTTGTTCATTGTGTCTCTTCTGGTGGTACCACATTCACCAAATTTAATGTGTCACCCAAAATGTTGTTGACAATCTTAACTGCCAAATTTGGGAAGTCTCTAATTAGTATTTTTCTATCAAGAATATAAAAAATGGCTTCATATTTTTAGGTATTGATTGATTTGAAAGTCAATTCTCTCTGTAGCTTGTAAATAATTTAATTTTATGTAAAAAATGTAGGAAAAATAATCGCGATGAAGTAGCCACCACTGGTTGGAGTGTTCCATATACTTAGTACTATTATTTTTGCACTTTGAGGGTTCCGCGGTTAACCACATGTAATTGTTGCAAATTTTTCTTATTTGTACATTAACTTTTTTTTTAGGTGGAGCTCCCGCAGTTGTGTGCAACAAAAACACTACATATGCCACACAAAACTCAAAGTAGTGGGCAATAAAGGGAAGAAGAAGTTACGCCGTCAGTATAATGCTGACAAGTATAATAAGCTAAATGAAATACCAGTTCCTACTATACCAGATTATTTGAGCAACAGCAGTATACCTTTAAAAGCAAATATACCAATCAGCTATAAAGTAGAAATCAATAATAGCTTGAACGATCAGGCACTATTTGCAGAGTCATCACCTGAACTAGTGCGAAAAGTAAAGAAAAATAAAAGAAAAAGGAAGACTAAAAAATATCGACAACTAGGGCAGTTGAAACAAAATGCAACTAAAGATGGATCGAAATTATTAGATAACGTGAAGAATACGAAGTATAAAGGTAACGTGTCGGATAATGGTAAACCTACCTCAATTCAGCACATTCGGTGGAGAACTTATAAAAAAGAACTTAAACAAGCTAACCCACTTTATCCGAAGACTATAGTCGAGGAGTATAATTATGTTAAGGAACGTTGATTGCGTATATAATAAGAGACTTATGTTTTTGTGACAAGTTAACAATGCAATAAGGAAGAATTGGTTAAATAAAATGCGATGAAAAATTAATAAGAAGTACCATAGAACTGAATGAAACATAAAGAATACAGGTTTGCTTGTAAGAGTTTTTTAATATTTAGTGGGTATCAAGTCACACAATCAGGTCGAATCTGTTTCAAAATAACAAGGTAGTTTCCTGTTATTTTAGTGAGATCTTGTTATTTGTTTACAAGATTCACAAATCAACTATTCTGTTTTATAATTTCCGACAAGACGATCTGTCACCTTAAAGAGATTATCTAACTTTTGATTTTTGTAATCTTAGCGAGCTCATTTTAGTATTTGTTGAAATCATAACAAGATAGGGATAGTGTTTAAAAATCCCCCATTTATTAATTTTGAACTTTTCTTGAAGTATATGTAATTAATTTTTTTTAAATTTTGGACAAATCTAAAGATTACAATTTAGAAATGTTAGAGATACAAGCTTTGAGTCAAAAGAGATAAGGAGCGAATATAATCGAAGTGGGGCTGCAGAAAAAAGTGGCCTCTCGTAATGGCCGACTTCCGGTACACGGGCGTAACATCTGTAATATTCAGGTTGGGTAAATAAAACAATATTTTTGAATTATTACATTTTGAGTAAATGAAACTTTGTATATATATTTTTTAATTATTATATTACTAAAATCTAAGTATACAAAGCAAAACAACAAACAGTAGAATATTTATTATAAAAAATAGGTATGTCAGTGATTGAGGTATTTTTTGACGTTAGACTAAATTTAGTCTTGAAAATTATTAAAATATACAAAAAACTAAAACAAAATGTAGTTAAATGGTTGTTAACCTAAACAAGAAATACCTACCAATGAAAGAAAATGCCTTGTTTCTTTTGCCTTATGGGAAATTCCACAAGATACGCATTTTTTTGTTGTATTTAAATGCACACGCAGATTTAAAAATTGTATACTTCCAAAATTGTTGTCAACACACGTGTCTAATGTTTACTGCACAATATATTCAATAATAATAAACAAACATAAAGTAACACCGAAAATATAAAACTGGCTTCTGCCTTCAATGACCATAACCTACAACAATAGTGGCCTCTCGTAATGACGACTTCGGTCTATTGATTTTCTTATACCCGTCACCTAAATGTTATCTCCTTATATTTCTTTACTCAAAGAATACAAGCAACCCGTTTGAGCTATCAAGTAGGAAATTTAGCAAACAATTTCGTTTAAAGAAAATATCAGTACAGCGATTAATTCAAGAGTTAGAAACATTTCTGGATGAAGCTACAAGAAAAGATACAGTCCCGTTTAATTTTTTTATATATTTTTTTTTTTGCTGTCTAGGGACATACTTTTTTTAGAACAAAAATCCGGTTAAAATCACAGAATAACTGTCAAAATCGTGAAATTGTAAAAACAAGAACGTAAAATTTGAGGTTACCAAACGAAGTCTTCTTCTTTGGGAAATAACATGCTACATACGGTGTTGTCTAATTTAATTCATAACAATATTGCCATTGTCAAAAGTATTAACAATACTTGAGCATGAAACAGAATACCAGTTTGGTAACTGATCTTGTTATAACTTAAACTAATAACAATATGGTTTTCAAAACAAGACTCTTAGCAATATACAAACAGAATTGACCCGAAACCAAAAATAGCTATTTAACAAATCTTTAAACTTTTAATTTTTCGTACCTATAAGTTCTTTTGTCACATTAACGATATATTTCTCTTTCAACTGTTTATTACTCTAAAGTTTTTGGGAAACTCGAAAATAACGTAAAATTAAATCTTCAATATTTGTCTTCCTATCTATTGTCTATTTCACATAACCAAATTTTTTTAAATAAATAATATTTTTGCAATATTAATTTCTTTTGCTAGAATAAACTTAAATGGTAAAATTTCAGAAACTGTATTGACAATGGAAATATTAAAGTAGTACCATATCAGTATAAAAATTAAATATTTTTATAACTTGTTGTTTAAAACTAGTTCTAAAATGAATTGGTTTTTCATAAGATATTTAGGCACAATAAAAAAAACCTGTATATAAAAATAGGCAACCAAGGTTTTGTTTATTAATTATATTTTACGTTTTTTAGTAATGCGTGATTTAATACCTATAATAAATCTGCGGATATAGATTTAATAATTTTGTCATATTTTCCTACATTACCTATCTTTATTTGTCACCTATTGTTCCTATAATTTTTTATCAACAGATTAAAAATATGGGATGTATTATTAATATTAGGAATTAAGTATGCGTAATTTTTTTATATAAGTATTCTTTTTATAACAAGGTGCCATTTCGCTTTTAGGTGTATTTTTAAAAAAATGTGAGAAAACGTACTTTAAAAAGTTCAGAAAAACATTTGACTCCACTATATTTATTGTAAAATAGGTACTCTATGATATATTTTTTTGTTTTATTTTTTATCAATAGGTGAATACATGTAATAAAAACAAATAGTTTCGAAGTTAAGAAATACACAGAAGAATGGCTTTTTCCAACGTTAATTTTTGAATTGAAAATAGTAGTAAGGTGGTAAGTAACAGTTATGGCATAGGGATAATACTTTTTGATTAAATAAACTGTTAGTATCTTCTGACTATAAAAATCAGCGCGAACTTACAAATTTAAAATCACTTATCACACTTTTTATTATTTAAATAAAGTCGTTGTAAGTGATGGTAAAGAACAATAATTTAGTAGAGTGCAGAATATATCCTACTCCAACAACTTTATTGTGGGTATTTTTTTTGCTTATAAACTTTTAATTTTTTAACGGTTTTAGATTGTTTAACACATTTGCCTGATCCTAACTTTGGAAAATAGCACTCAAGCCAATATGTTGTTATTGTTTATAATACCCATATTTCATAATCATTACCTGCAGAAAATTTAATTCTTATATAAAAATGAGATCATTCACGAGGTCTTGGTTTGCTTCTACATATGTCCGGTATGCTGGTGCCGACGACGACACATATGCGTGTTGATTTTGTTCTTGTTTGGCCTCTGTAGACAACATTGTATAGTCGGCAGCAACCATGTGAGAAACAAAATTGTAGACAAGTATTGGATATCAGACAGTTCAAAATATTCATTGACTTTTATTAGAATTGTAGGAATCTCCTGTTACTGCATCTTGTACCTTCTACAACTTCCTTTTTAACTGATAAAATAATAAAAATCATTAAGAGATGTAAGAGAATTAACGTTTCCAAATATGTTAAAGCCTCATTTATTAAAATCGACCAATTTCTCCAATTTCCAGTTTAAGATCTTTATTTCCTATTTTTTAATAGTGCTATTTTAGAAACTAGAAAATTGTATATATATATATTGAAAATATATACGTTCAGTACATTTTTAATTATAAAAGTTGCATAAATGCTGGAGTGACAATGCGTTGTCATCCCAGCTGCCGATGGTCTGGCAATGTACTGATGGTGGTTTCCATTTTTGTTCGTCAGCACTTGAAGCTTTTCAATAAAAATACAGCTTAATAATATATTTGTTTTTACCAAGGTGTTATGAAAATTAAACACTTACTACATTAAATTAACAAAAATAATAAAAAACCTACTTTAAATAATTGTTTACATGTTTTTGTACTAAAATCGACCAATGCTTTCTGAAAAGTCACATTATAGAAAATCTATACACGTTAAGCTATTCCACACTGTGTGGAAGTCATAAATAAATTACTTATTTTCACGTAAAATGGTGCGATTAAATTTTATACAAGCCCACTTATTACATTCTCGTTTTTGTTACAATGAAAGTGCAACAATCTTTTCGAACTTTGTCTCACATCAGCTTAATCATATCTATGTGTTTCATTGATTTTAAGATATTATTGTTTTATTAACAACATATGTGTTTCGAATACCTCCTTGAAAGTATCTTCTGAAAAGTATACTACAGTCAGAGACAGAACAAGAGGAAAAGAAGAAGTGCTATTTTGTAATGTAGCGTTTTTGCTTTCTACCTTATTATTCTGTGTTGGACTATAGTATACTGTATTTTCTTAACTTTAATTTGTTCCTAATGAAATCAAATAAGCTGCCAATAGTTGACTGATTCTACGATTACATATCTTCTACCCCTTCCTAATTCACTTTACGAGGTGACGTCGATGACTTCAGAATTCCTTTATTTGGCTCCAAACGCTAAAGTGCTTAAAAATCGTAAATAATTCTGTACAAGGTTGATATTTTTGTCAAAAGAAGTATTTTCATATAAAGTATAACTATTAGATTGTAATCGAAATAATTTAAGCTCTATATTAAAGTATTAAACCACACGAAAACAAAAATTGACTTATACCGATCTTTTATTTTCTATACCGGGCTTTGGAAAAATATACGGCACAATTGAAACTGCTGATGAATTTTCACTGAAAATTTTTTTAAATTATTGTTTTCTGTCGTGATTAATGTTTGATGAACGTTTAGATGTGGTCAGAGGTTCCAAAAGTGATAACACCATTAGCAAGCATCCCCGGAGCAATTTCGTTGAACCTTTTTTATTGCCTTGGGGCTATCAATTTCAGAATTTGTGCTGTATATATTTCGAAAGTATTTAGATCCACAAATGTAAAACACTTCTTTGTACTATATATTTATATTACGCTTTGTCCTTATGAGTTTTTGTATGTACTTGTATATATTATTTATTTTATTGTAATTTAGGTGTCTAATATTTTATAAGTATTGCCAACATTTTTAAGTCGACTAATTACTGTGTATGTCTAATAAATACATTGATCTATGTTTTTTTATTTACACTTTATTTGGATTTCTTAAATAAAAGCAAAAATAGTATCTCAAATTGTTTTATTTTACACATAGATTGTTAAAATACTAAAATTATTATATTGTTACAATTCACGAGATATGACGATATATGAAAAGTTCTGTTTATTTTTAAATAATGTATAATATAATGCATATATAAACAATTTAAACAAATTGCATAATATGATTTGTTATATTGTGTTGGAGAATCTTGACATTTTGAAATTCTATAAGTAAATTTGTGAGTATCGTGTGAACAAAAGTGTTTGTGATTGAATAATGATCACAACATTTACAGCTAAATGTCATTTATCGTTCTATCAGTTTATATGTGTAGTTTCATATTAAAATTACAAAATGTTTACCCAAACTATTAAATTAGGGTTAAAAGCAAAAATTTTGAACTTTTCAGTCCCTCTCAGAAGGTTGAAATGATTTTTCAAAAGAGATTAGGAAAATTTAACAGGTATATACCGTTCTCGAGATTTGCAGGTTTTTAACATCATCAGAAACTATAAATCAGTAACTTTATTTGCCCATATGGTGAACAACTACAATATATCAGCATTTTTCTCCAAAGGGAAATCTGGAAAGATCAACATTAATCAACATCAGAAAGATATGCAGGATTTATTCACGTTTGTAATAGAACTGCGTAAAAAATATGTTGTTCAAATATTACAGAGGAATATTTCGAAAATTTTACACTTTAAATATACTCTTCTCTGGTCACTCTTATTTCTGGTTAAAATAAATCAAAATATCAACATTCTACATTGCTTCTCTTTATAATACATGCATTAAAAATATTTTATTGCCTTAAACAATTAACAAATAATAAAAATAAAAACTAGGTAGATACTAAGTTGGTTCATAAGTCTATTTAATTTCACATGAAGATTCTTAAAATGCATACCTAAACTAAAATTTATTAAAAATAAATAATTGTAATAAATATTTATAACAGTCGTTCTAAAGAACACTAATTGGTAAAAAAAGCGTAATATCTGGGTAACAAAATATAATTAAAAAAACTGTCATATGCTTAGTAGATATATATAAAAATTAAGCAAGGTATTACTTAATAATATAATAATATTAATTGCTGAATACTTTATTGGTCCTATACAGAAATATGCTGGATACCATTTAGAACAAAGTTGGCATTTGGCATCTGTATTGTATGCATATATTTATAATTTTGTTCTACTGCTGTGCATACTCGTACCATTCAGATTAGTTTTACAACTCAAAATATCAATCAATTAATGATACGGGTATTATTTTTATTAAATGATAAATATACAGAAGTGGGGTTTTTTCTGCAAGAAAGAATATAATTATCATATAATAAATCCAGTTTTTTTCCTGAGCTAGTTAGTTGAAAAAGAAACATCGATCAAAATTTGCGTATATATCCATAGTATTAAAAAAACTGTAATTTTTACTCAGTTATTATTCTGATCGTAGCTAGGGGAGGTTTCAATCTAGCTATACCAAATTTTTTCACAGCCTTGGCTTTAACTTGACATACATAATGCTTCATTTTTACCTCCTTATCTGCGTTCCATCTACAAACAACAACAGCTTAAGCAGAATACCAAAATATTCAAACGTTTCAATTACCGATTTTCTGAGTTGGGGTCCATGAAAATTGTGTTCCATGCCAATGTTTCACTTGTTCGGTTTTTGAATATGTCCTTAGCAAAACCGTTGTATTTCAGCGGCTGTCCAGTCATTGCCCATTTCCACTGATTAGATTTCCAGTCGTACATTCCACCAATCCACCTATCATGCTTTTCTAAAAATAATTAAAAGTATTAATTTTATCATTCAGCTATAAAGTCAAAGCATAAATAATTACTAATTCATTTCTGTTAGTGCAGTTTAGTTTCCAAGAATAAAATGTAAGGATACCAGAAAAGGAATGAAGCCGAATTATTCCCCAACGATTAAACGGGTTATATATTTAACCAATAGCGTTGCATCTTAATTCGTTACGCTCCTTTTCTGTATAGAGTATAATAAAGTATTTTGTTAAATTAAACATACAGTGTGTCCACAGACTAATACATAGATTATTCCACAATTATGTAAAACTGTTCAATTTGTCTAATTTTCATTTCTTTCAAGTACTGTTCGACGCACCTGATTATATTTGAACCACATTATCTTAAATAATTAGAAATTATTGCTTATGGAAGAGACTAGCTTGATAACAGATATGCCTAGAATCTCTCTAAACATACGACTCAGGCATCCAAAAACCACGTTGCTAAGTTAAGATATTAACTAGCTTAAAAAAGCAATGCGTCCGTTTAAGCCTCATCATTACAATTCTTCATATTTACAGAAAATATACAGAACTCAAAAAGCTCTCTACACATTTACCGTAGATTATTCTCTTTGCCTTTACTCTCCAAATAGATAGCTGGCAACTTTCCGATTTACCAGTGAGCAAATTAGCTTTATGTCTGCGAACCAGGTTTTGTTTTCACTAATAATGAGTGCAACACATTTCTCAGACTTTCAAGTAATTTATGTTTATCATACTTTCTCAAACATCAAGCAGTAGCACGATGTGAAGAAATTTCTTGTCATAGATGAAAACAATACAGCAATGATCAGGATGCTCTTGGTACTTGTAATGGTAATGGTAATTGTAGGGAAGGCTGACACCTAGCAAGTAGGCCGAAGACGGGTCCTTTTTACCAACCGCCAGCTGTCCCCTCAGCCATGTGGTTCTCTTGCTCTCTCGTCGAATTTTTCTGACCTTCTAATAAAGGTCAGGATGTCACTGATTGCATGGGAGCTTATCTACATCCTAGAAGCGGCTCAGAACCGAAGATACTTTGACTCTGGCGCCCAAATGCCTCACACTGTCCCAGAAAATGGTAAGATGTTTCTTCACCACTCCCGCATCCTGAACATGTAGGGTCTTCCTCAATATTTATCAATGATATATGCCTCCTAAGTCTGCAGTGGTCACTCAGAACTCCCATTAAAAGATTCAGTCTTCCGATTCCAACCCAGTAACCAGGCCGATCTCGATTTGTTTGGCCCCGTCACAAAATCTCGAGTTTGCCTGCATGCCCTGTTGTTCCTTCAATGCTTCCTCAGTGTCTCGTGGGCCCACTCATTGAGGGCCGTTTTGACTTGCCTTCTTGTAATGCCTGACATAGGCTCAAGCCCGAGACAGGGTTCCTCTGCTCCAAGACTTGCCAATTCATCAGCCTTCTCGTTGCCTGGAATTCCTGTATGTCCCGGGATCCACACCAATCTCATTTGTTTATGCCCGTCAAGCTCTTCTGGGCTCCTAGAGGAGCATACCGCTTTTAGAGCAGTCTGCATGGCTATCGGAGCATTTATTTGTCACCGGATTTTTTATTGTTTGGTACAAAACCAATAAATTCTAATCTAGTTATGAAAGAAAATGTAGAAGTGAAATTTCTACACTAGATATTGACCAGTTCTTAATATGTACGTGTAAATTATAAATGTATACATAGATATACTACTCATTAAAATCGATTTTAAATAATTCACGTATATCTTCTTACACTCTGACTATGGTGGTCTGGTGTACTAGCTACAGTATTTTCACCATCATGAGAATAACATATATCTGAAATTAAAGTGACATACCTCGTTTGGTGTACTTCCATCGAGTACACGGATATGCCATGAGACATTCTCTCACCCTACACGTTAGTCCATTCTTAGTGGTATGCATCCACCCCTTAAACGTAAGATATCAACCGATATAATGATGCAAACAGTTATTATTAAATAACGCTAATTTACCATCCTCTAACATTGAGGTTTGATATACATATGCCTCTACTACTTTATCGCACAGCTGGACCTTGGTGACTGAAGTATGAGACCGCATGAGATTTCCAATATAACATATGTAAGTATCTTGGTTGTTGTTTCCAATTTTCTTTAACTATTGCTTCATGTATTCTTTTATTTTGGTGAATACATCTTGTTACTATGCAATTATTATATATTGCAATTTTAATTGATTTCAATCTCATGTCATTGTTAGGATATTTTTGTAGTGGTCTGTCTATAGTTTACCTGTATTGTCGTTGACTAGTGTTTCATCATGACTATGAAGACCTCTCTTTTATTTTAGTTTTTAACTGAAATTAACCATATTAACTGTCCTTTAGAGAAAGCAAGACGTTATAGTTTACCTGTATTGTCGTTGACTAGTGTTTCATCCTGACTATGAAGACCTCTCTTTTATTTTAGTTTTTAACTGAAATTAACTATCTTAACTTTCCTTTAGAGATTACTTTAGAAAGATTTAGATTGTATTGAGTGTAGAAATGTATTGAGTGTGGAAATGAATAAAATTTTGCATTTTCGCAAACACGCCATAATTAATACAGATATCCTGGTCCACAAAAAATATTAAATTCGGTGTTATGTAATTACATAATTCTGACACTTTAGTTTTAAACATATAAAATCATAACAGAAGCACAGGTCAGAATGAAATGATGTGTAAAGAAATTAATAATAATTGCAACAAAAATAAGTCCAAAGAACTCCGCCTAAGGCAAACGACCAGTATTTTATTTATTGCTATAGTAATTGGATGTATAAAAGAAACTAGTTTTATTATTTTATATTATTTTGATTTAACAAAAAAGTTTCAAATGATTGCTGTGCTCTAGTACACAGTAGATATATTTGAAAGATAAAAGCAAAAGAATTGGCTTTAATTTTATCTTATCAATTAAAATATTCATACATACTAATTGCTAATTAGACGTAATCAAAGTTCAAATTAAGCGGGGTTATATTTCCTGTATAATTTTATATTTTCTGAATCAATTGAAAGCACATTCCATATAATAATACTTGTATTATTCCCTATAGCAAATTAAAATATTTTAATTAATAAATTTAATCAAGGAGTCATTATTTAATTTCTCTATTCTTTTTACAATAATAGAGTCGTTTTGATAAAGATACTTTGCGACTGGAACATACAACATCTATAATTATTGTTAAAATATATTGTTTTAGTTTCGATAGTCGCAATTTTAATGTTACAGTATAGTTATTGTATCTAGATAGTTTGCATGTATCATCGCAATGAATATAGACTGTCAACTACAGAAAACATTACGAGAGGAATCCCAAACAGCAGATAATTTCTTTAAAACAAATGTGTTATTAGTAACAAATATCCCAAAATTGGATAAAGTATTAAGTGGTCCAGTAGTTATCCCAGTTCCAAGCAACAATACTAGAATGTTTTCATAGTATCACAATTCCTGGATATTCGAAGAATTTCATTTAGATAATAATTAAGGATATCTTGTCTTATTGTGTTCCAAGAATAGATATCTCGTGAAATCTAGTGTATACTAGACGAACATTGTTCCTTGTTTCGTTGTCTACTTCTAGTTAATAAAACCTTTTGGCTTATAATGCCCCATATACTCTGCATTCTATAGATATTCTGTGAATATTGAATAACATATACTGTTAAAAGACCCTAAAGTGATGTCCTCTTCCTACTTCCCATTGTAAACCCGAACTGGGTGCAGTTTTCTGTAATATTTAAAATAAATCTCACCTGTATCTCCTTGGATATGTCCTGAATAAGTTATACTAAAATAATTCATTAAATCATGCTTTACATCAATAGCACATTTAGAGTAGATATCTTTGATTAAGATCTGATTTATGTTTGGTCAATTTAAAAATTTAAATATTTTGTTGAATAATTTATATTGTGGATTGCCATAAGTCAGTTATGGATATTTCGCCATGTCGCGTTATATGATTAATAGGATTTTGCTGCAAAGCTAAGATGCAGACAGTCTGGGGGGACTGGGGAAGATGTATTGTATTTGCAGTTTCTTTTCTGCATAAATAGTCGTTGAATACGTTGTTCTACAATTTCTGTTTCTATCAGATTTTTATTCCATTTTTACTCATTTCTAGTCCAAATACTTCAGCTGAATTCCAGAAAAGAGTTGCTCCGTGTTCCATTGATGTTGTTTGAACAGCTGCATCAGGGTATCATTGCATACATACATGTAGTGAGCTTGCTCCCTGTAGTAGTAGTCTTCTGTTAGAAGAATTTTACCTCAGTATATCCTTTAAATTATGCTTTTATTATTCATTGAAGAATTTTATTAAGTTTCTTAACTATTTGGAATATTATTTAATTATTTACATCCGCAGTGATAACCACATACTACCTACCATAATACTGCATTAAAAAATGAAAATTAACTGTTTGAAAGGAAATATTTGATAAACTCCAAGATGACATACCAATTAATTTTAATTATTTTCACTTACCTATAAAATTATTCAAAAATATTCGAAGATTGTAGTCCTGGGACCTACTTTTTACTATAGCTAGTTTACTCCTATTTTTCTTACAGTCATAATATGCATCCATCCAAGTTGCCTCATTTTTGCTAAAATAGTAACATCTGTTGCCTAAACCAATCATGTGAGGAGGACAGACATATCCATCCGCATCCACTGTTGTTAGTTTAGTAGGTTTAGACTTCTTGACTAAAAAAAAAAAATAAATGGAAAACTAAAACTAGAATCTTGTTATTTTTTTTGTAGGAATAAGGTTAAAATTAGTCATAGAGTCAAAATGAAATAATTTATATTTAAAAATTGATCGTGAGATAGGAATTGTTCCAAATTGTTTATTAAAATTGTAGAAAATTTTTAGAAGATTGTCTAAATATACTTGATCCGCAGATTCTCCAAAAACCTTTGTCTATGTGCACAGAGAAATACCAACCATTTTGGCAAATTTCGCACAACGCTTTAGTACGAGAATCTGTTGCATTTTTTTAAAGGATTGTAAAATTTCAAAGCAAGACGTTATACAGTTTTATACATTTTAATTGTGCATAATACTCGTACATTTTCCAGTGGCGGTCGGTCCATGGAAGCAAGGGAAGCAGTGCTTCCCCTATGAATTATTAAAAAAAAACACATAATTAGAATCTAATTATTATTTATCACATATATTAATCATTAAAATTTACTTTTACCCAATTTCAATAGACACGGCCCTGCTTTTCAGCAGCTGAGATAATGTTGCATGATAAAACCGTAACGATGACGCACTCGATAAATCGAGCCAACACGAACTCGCGCGACTTCGATATATGTAAGCAGAGACAACTCTCTGATGTAGGTAACTTGTTGAAATGCATCCAATCCCCACTTCATAATCTTGATATCTGAGCTGTATAGTATAGCATCGCAATACGTTTTATTTTATCGATTTTAATATTATACTTAATATTAATCTTCCTAGTACTATTCTCAGCTTTTGTGCTATATTTGTAAAAACTATTTTGATGTTTCTAAACCTGTGGTGCGGCGACAAGTGATTTTTAAAACGTTGAATATTAGTGCGCGTGTAAGCAGATTTAGAATTACTTATTAAATTTGGAAGCTGTTCCTAACACTGTGGAAAATATTATTTGCGTTTGTGTGGTGTGCAATTTGTTGAAAAGGGGATTTTCAACATAATCGTTTCAAGATAAACTGGATATTATTAGAAACGGGAAACCAACACCTATTTAAAACTCTTAAAAACGAAAGTTAAATCATGCTATAGGTACTTTAATATTGAAGTGTACAGTGCTAATCAGTGGTTAACGGGTTGTGAATATTTGTGTAAATCATTTTGTTCGCCATGTGTACTGTTCACAAATGAAAAAGGTGTTTGGAATAAAAATGGCTTTTCAGATTTAAACAACATTCACAAAGTGATAAAAAGGCATGGTAAGTGTGAAACTCATTTGCGAGCGGTGCTAAAAGAATAAACATTTGGAAAATCACGAATTGAGCATTCATTAGATCAGCAGTTGAAAGAAAGTGTTAAAAAGACTTATTGACATTGTTTGTTTTCTCGGCGAAAATGAACTTAGTTTTAGAGGTCATACTGAATCTCGGAGCGTTGCTAAATAGGGGCAATTTTATCAATTTAATTGATTTATTAGCAAAATACGATACAATTTTAAGTAACCATCTGGAACACTCCACGATATTTCGCGGTACATTAAATCATATTCAAAATGATTTGATTCAGTCGATAAGCAATATTGTTTTAGAAAAGATCAAGCAAGAAATAAAAAAGCTCCTTTTGTTGCAGTTATGTTAGATGAAGTAACCGATATTACGAATATTAGTCAGTTGTCAATCGTAGCTACATAAATCCAAATGGGAAAGTCCAAGAGCGCTTTTTAGGATTTTTAGACGTAACAACGCCATGAACGGCCGCAGCTTTATATACTATAGTTTGTCAGATAGTCGATGATCTACAGTGTGGTACTAAACTTATCGCCCAAAGTTATGATGGGGCCGCTAGGCTGATGAATTGGGGGGCCTGCAGGCCAAAGTAAAAGAGACTTTTCAGAATGCAATATTTGTACATTGTTTTGCGCATCGATTAAATTTAGTTCTAGCTCAATCTGCAGCGTGTCTTAAAGAGTGCAAAATATTCTTTTCAAGTATTAGTGGAATGGCTGCCTTTTGTTCAAAATCATCAAAACGGACACGGGAATAAAATTTTTTAAAAAAAATTCAACCAGTGAAGAGCGGCTTTCAAAATTGTCCCTGTTGACAATAGAAAGTGACTTTGTGAAGGAGATCTCCCAAAATTCAAACTTTTACGACGAAGTTATTTCCGACATCGCAAAAAAGGAGAGGCGGATTAAACTACATTGTAAATAGGTAGGTATGTGCATGTTAACTACTTAACTAGCTGGCTCAATTTATAGTTGGCTAGAGAGTGCACGATGGCTAGTGTGACTGAACAAACTCTCTATTTCGCTGCGGGTTCAATCCTCGCCACCGGCGCTGGCAATGTCGGTGGATATGGTTGTGTGTCTGCGTTTTTTTCATAAGTGTAACCCTCGCCCGTGCAGCTTCGGCTTTGGAATCGGGGATTGTCTAATTTTTGTGGTGTTTTTATGTTTTATGTTTGCGGTCCTACAAGTGTACTTCTTGCTAGTATCATAACTTTGCAGCTTTCGACATTTGCTTTAAAATGAGTATACGGAAGCCACGCCCCTTTTCTTAAAATAATTTTTGCCTCGCTTTGCTCGGGGCCTCGCGCTATCCATCACTCTATATCACAAACTGCTTCCCCTGTATCAAAACTCACCGCACGCCCCTGTATTTGTCCCGTATAAAGATTTAATTACAATGATTTTGTTGAAATGTGTTCTAACAAATTGGAGAAATTCAGAGGCAAATTTATTTATTTTTACTCAACAAGTAATAACAAGTAATAGCAACTTAAACTTAATTTATTGTTAATCGTACCCTCAAACTACAAGTTTTATTATAATTCTATTTAAAAATTGTTTTGAGCAACTGCTAATGAGGGTTTACTAAAACTGTGTAACAAAAATTGTGATTTTAAAAAGTTTAACAAATTTGCGAAATTTATTTTTCGCTGAATAGTAATAGTAATCTAAGCCAATACCGTCTCCATAAACTAGATAATCTAATGACATTATTACCGAATAACAACTTCTCCGAATTAACTGTGTATATTGTGCAAAATTACGTACATTATATAAATCATTTGGTGTGTTTAATAGGATGTACCAATTCATGATTAAAAAATTATTCATTTAATATGATTCAACCGCAATTTTCTTCAGACTCTTTAACACAATTCATTCAAAAGTTAGGAGGAGGGGACTTTAGATGGCACTGTATATTCCTTTCGGATTTACCAGTTTCATCATGATATCATTATAAAATATAAACACACTTCTCGTCAGTGGCGGTGATATGCATAAGCGGGTTTAAGCAATGCTTAGGGGGCCGCGGACCTTGGGGGCCCGGTCGGGGCCCCTATGAAATTGGAAGATACCTTAGTGGCGGAAATTAATAAAGCTGCTTTCTTTTCGTTAATATTGGATACCACTCAGGATATCACAAAAGTTGACCAGCTGAGCGTTGTTATCAGATATGCTAAAGTTGAGGCTATGCAGGGGACTGAACAAGAACGAACTACTCGCATTGAAGAAGTGTTTTTGGGGCTTTATCAAGTAAAGGATGCTGAGGGCATGTTAAAAACTGTAACTGATATACTAAAACAAAAAAAATATTGACATTAAAAAGTGTTACGGTCAAGGATATGACGGTGCGAGTGTAATGAGTGGATATAACGGCATACAACAAAAAATAAAAAATATTCAGCCAAATGCAAAATACGTTCATTGCGCTGCCCACAACCTGAATCTGGTAGTACTTGATGCTGTGAATGGTTGCAAATCGATCGAGGCATTTTTTACTTTTCTGCAAAGTCTGTATTCTTTCTTTGGCAGTAGTATAAACTGTTGGGATATATTAGGTACTTTCACTGCTGAATCGAAAATAGCATTGAAAAAAAACCGAACCCAACACGTTGCGCAGGGCGATTGACATCTGTTACTGCTGTAAAATTGCGTTATATGGATATCATCAAAGCACTGACAGAAATATAACTCAAAAGCAAAAAGCTTGAGAAAAAGCATCGAAATTTTTCCCTTTGTATTACAATGTTTATTGATGCACAAAATTTTAACAGAAATAAATTTCTCATCAAAAATCTTGCAAGAGAGAGAAAGAAAAAGAACTTAGATCTTAGTGAAGCAGTGAAACGATATCTCGTACCAACAAAAATTTACATTTTGATGAGCTGGCCTTTGATTACCGGTTTCAGAGTCAAGAAGAATCATTTAAAATCACTGTTTTTTTGGTCACATTAGACATTGTAATAGAACGGCTTAAGACTCGATTTGAGAGATTTGAAAAATTATCAAATAGTTTTGAATTTTTAGTACCAAAAAATATTTTAAAAATTCAAGAAGCTGAGATAGTTCGATGTTGTGATTCACTTCAGAAAAAGTATTCTGATGTCCTCAATCATTATCTCGCCATTCAGTTTGTTAACGTTGTGTCTTTATTGTCTATTGAAAGAGGATTTAGATGACGGCATGAATGTTCGAGATTTGACAAATCTGTTGCTAAAAAAATATAGTGTTTTCGAAAGCGATCTTGGTGAGGTTATTACTTTATTGCTTTTATTTTTGACTTTTCCTGTAACAGTTGCGACTGCAGAAAGATCATTTAGTAAATTAAAAATAATCAAAAACTATTTAAGAAATTCCGCAAGCCAACATAGACTATATGATCTTTTAATTTTAGCAGTTGAGCAAAAAGCAGCGTCTACTATGGATATAAAACACCTTGTCAAACAATTTGCTGTTAGTAAAGCCAGAAAGAGAGATTTTGATTTCTGACCTATCTTATTTTGAGGTCTGTTATGACATGAGGATTTTATTATTTTTGTTTTCTTTTTTTGTGATATGACATATGTACTTTTACTGTGTTGTTATGTTATTACATGAAGATTTTTTTTTTTTATGTGTATTTTTACTGTCTCGTTATGACATGAGGATTTTCTTTTATTTTTGTTATATGTGAACATTGTATGTTCTGTGCAAAATGTAATTGTAAATATGAAACTCTCTAAATAAATTAATATTTTTGTAAGGGGGCCCATTTTTTATGTTTGTTTAGGGGCTCCAGGTGTTTTTGCACCGCCACTGCTTCTCGTTCACTTGTTCAGTTGAAAGGTTTAAAGAAAGTCAATTGCAAACAGACAAAATAAAAATTTAGTTGGATTGGCAATTAACTAATGGTGTGGGTGTGATTGTTGAAATTGGGATGCATTATTTAAATAAATATAGTTTAAAAAAAACTAAAAAACACGCTTTTAAAGCACATCAAACTAAAAAGTGAAAAATAATTATTACTATAAACTGAAAACAATAATGAACGAAAAATACTAGTATTATTGTGAAAAAAGCGTGGGTTGCGATATACGAAAAATATGGCACAAAGCGCCCCACGCTTTTTTCAATTACTAGTATTTTTCGTTCATTTTTGTTTTCAGTTTATATTAATAATTATTTTTCACTTTTTAGTTTGATGTGCTTTAAAAGCGTGTTTTTTAGTTTTTTTAAACTATATTTATTTTTCACTTTTTAGTTTGATGTGCTATGAAAGCGTGTTTTGTAGTTTTTTTAAACTATATTTATATTGCTTATTGATGCTGATATTATAACATATTACGATCCAACAGATATTTCTGAAAAAAAAATATTTTTTATTTCAGCCATGGGAATTGAACTCACGCCCAAGGAGTCCGCGTCATTTCGCGTCGACTAAGACTTGCCCGCTCGGCCAACGACCGAACTGAGAATCACGGAATATACTTACAATATTAAGCCTTTTGCTCTCACGCAGAGGATACGTGAGGAAAGGACTGGCCATCCTGATCAGGATAATGATATAAACTTATCAAATTATTGTATTGTTACCGGTTCTTCGTAAGTGTACAAAGTTTCAATTAAATCTGTCCGTTTAAAGTGGGTCAAAATCGAGTCCAAAGAGTCGGTTACAAACAAACAAACAAACAAACTTACAAGTGAAGCTAATAAAAGCGTGTTAAAAAGAAATTATAACACCCTGTTAAAAAACATTTTGTCTCATTGCAACATTTTTCTTGTTTGGTTAAATGAATGGCATTTGTTTTTTTCTACATCCTGTACAGTAAATTTTCATAGAACTTAATTTAATAATATATTACTGTTTTTAAGAATACTTATTTTAGTGATCAGATTAGTAAATGAACTATTTAATCCTTAAATAAAAATAATAATAATAAAAAAAAATAACAAGAAAACCTTACCATTGAAGAATGCAAAATATTTAAAAAACTTAACTTGAGTCACCAATAAATACATTTAAACTTTAATAAATGGCGTTTATGACCATAATATACACAATTTAAAATTTAAGTTTATCATTGAGAAAGCTAGATATTTATTTTTACTAAGAAATTAAAATACAGCAACTGTTAAAATTTTTATGAAATAGATTTTACACTATTTAAACGCCTGTCTAAATAAATTTATTAAAAATTTCCATACCTATTGCAAAATTTTTCATTTCCTGAACTTAGTCACCAGATTTATTTTTTCAGTTGGTACTTTTAACTGAAATGTTTATACAAGAAATTATTCTTGAGACGAATCACAATTTACAGGTTTCAAATATACATTTTACGACGTCTTTAAATTTTAAATCAGTACTACTGGAAATCATCACATAACAATAATTATTTCTAATGTAAAAATGATTTGATTACGTATTTATATATTTTTAATACACACAAGTAGTAATTAATATTCTTCAAACATACGTCTAACTGAGTAAAAATTAATTAGAAGTAATTTATAGTTCAGTTTCTATAGTTTCTCCGTTTACGTGAAAGTTTTTAACAAAGAGAACGCTTGATATTAAAAAAAGCGATTTATTTCACTGAATTTCTATTACAACTATAAATTTCATACGGTTTCTAAGAACTTCCCCAACTATACATAAATGTTGGAGAAAATAACATCTAATCCTTGATATAAATAAAAATTATACTGTGTATAACAAACCTATGGAATAAATTCATTTTCTTCGTTGATACAAGATTATCAAAAAACATAGCAGAGGTTTTTTACATAGAACCATATATAGTTTTTTATAAGATTTGGTACAGTCAGTAATTCTTTGTTCAACCAGGACAATGAAATAGTAAAAGATTCATACAGAGAAAAAATGTGGAGTATAATAATATGCACCTAATAAAAGAAATCTACATTGGAATGTTGCTTTTAAGTATACAGTGTGGAAATTAAGTTACGCATAAATTCAATAATTCCGTTGATATTAATTTTTTTGGAAAAAAATCTCGGAGTGGTATAGCGATTTTAACTTCAGCAAATATTTTTAGTCTATTTTCAGTTTCTTATATCATTTATTTTTTAAGTTATGACGTCTTCGACTTTTTTTTTAAATGACAACCTATATTTTTTATTATTGAGTTTGGTAGTAGTTTTTATTCCGGTTCCGACCGTATACAATTTTCAATGTGTTATTATTTCAAAAAAAATCGAGAAAAACACTCCTAAAGTTCAAATAACAAAAATTCATTAAATTGGGTAAATTTATCTAGTTGCCGGTGTATCACATTAGTTCGATTTTTCAACTATTTGTATAATTTCAAAATAAAAACGAATGTGCCGTCGATAACTTTCCGTCAAACTTAGGCAACTAGATAAATTTTCCCAATTTAATGAATTTTTGTTTTTTGAACTTTAAGACTGTTTTTCCCCATTTTTTCCAACAAAAAACAAAAAAAAAAATTTTTCCGTCCGGCCCCAAAAAAAAACCCCCCCCCCAACAAAAAAAAAAAAAAAAAAACTTAACCAAAAATAATACATGATAAATTGAAAGTAGACTGAAAATATTTGCTGAAGTTAAAATCGCTATACCCCTTCGAGATTTTTTCCAAAAAAATTAATATCAACGGAATTACTGAATTTATGCGTTACTTCATTTCCGCACTGTATAAGATTTGATAAATTAGGTAAACATTAATGGTCAAAAATAGAAACAGTTGTAGTTTTTGGCTGTGTGACCCGAACAGAAGTTTTTTTGCAGTTTTGAAAACCCATTTGATTGGGGTTCAACATAAGCAATTAGTTTTTCCAATGGCTTTTCAGAAAAACATTACAGGGTGATATATGAAACCAGGCAAATTCGACCAAAAATCATTGATCTGTTCGTGCAAAAATTTTGTTTCTTCACTTTTGATAATAGATCATGAAGACAGATGCATTTTCTCGCGATCCTCATGAAGCTTTATGAATTGGAGCACGTCTTCTCACACGTAAATCATTCTCAGTGTGTTCAGTAGCACGCACGCCAGTAGCAGCCCTCAAAGAATCAGTCAACTACCTTGCAGTTAAGGTACGTCTCCTTCTTGCTGTCATCGAAAGAAAGTTGTCCTGTGTAGCAGTAGTTTTCCTTACTTTTCCACCATGATGATAACTGATATTTCCAACGTTTTCAAGACAACTTATTGCCCTCTGAATAGAACTCTTAGACCTCAAAAAAATTAGCCATTTCTCCAACTGAGAAACCCCGCTCTCATACGCTGGTATTCATAGTCCAGAGATCCACCGAAATTCCTGATTTTTGTTTCATAGACGAACTCTCACTGAATTATATGCATGTTAGGGAGGTTTGAGAAACAACTCTTTGGATATTTCAGCACTGCCTCTCGCCAGTAGGCGATCTGTCGCTGGTAAACGGCTGACGGTCGACTATGAATGCCAACGTTAATCTTCTACCACCAGTTGTTCATTATTCATTCGCGGCATTTTCACTTTCCACTCGTGGAAAAATTTTGAAGGAACTCTGAAATTGAATGCAATTGAAAGAAGATAACACAACGTCAGCAACAGCATTGTTTATCGGTTACTACACCGATCTTCAGTTGTTTTCTAAACTGATTTGATGTGCCAAAGCCTAATTTAGAAAATGATTGAAATGTGCGTTAGAGACTGAGTTTCACCCAGAATGCCTTCTGGGTGAACTCGCTTTAAAAATAATGGAAGTATTGTTTCATCTCTTTTGTTTGTGAACGACCACTTTTGGGTTTGTCACGTATATTCCTAGTTCAAACTTGCATACAAACTAGACATTGTTGTACTCTTCTTTTATTAGGTGTATAACTACTACTGTATTGACATATGGTTGACTAGAGAATCGAAAACTTATAAAAAAAGGTATACAGTTCTATTTAAGAAACCTTGAAGACATCATCGTGCAAACAGTGATGACGTCGTTTTTAAATTTTTAGTGCAGTATTTCCAAAGTTAATTGGAACGGTATAAAAACGCCCAAAAGGAATTTATCTATTAAATGAGAAAATCCCTTTGTCGAGCGTTTAAATTCCTTCGTCAGCGTTTTTATACCGTTCCATGTAACTTTGGAAATACTATACCAACAGATGCTTAAAATTGAAGTTAAAAATCAAAATGCCCGAGGTTTTTATCGATAAACTTATAATATTGATGCGGAAAATGAATTTATTCCATACTTTTGTTATAGTCTGTATTATCTGGGAATATCGAGTACATCGTGTTTAATGTATGGAGAAATAATTCTATGTGTATGTTGTGATGCAAGCTAAAGAAAGGGTAGTACTCTAACTATTATTTTCTTCAATTCTACCACTGACATTCTCCGACTGGTCCAATTATTACCCGACAAGAAGTTGTCCTGTGTAGAGTAGTTTTCCTTACTTTTCCACATGATGATAACTGATATTTCCAAGTTTTCAAAAACTTGCCTCTGAATACAGACACATTCTATCATGTAATTCTTCTCATTTCATGTTTTGCATTCGTGTAGTAAACATGAGGCATCATGGCAGCACGTAGACATGGAAGTATGTAGAACTTGACGTAGAATATACGTTTATTAGATTTAGAAATTATACAAAATAGGTACATATTTTACTTCCTTACCCCTCAAAGTGAGGAAGTTATGTATTCGTGAAAAAATTTTTGGAAAATTTTTATTGCATTTCTCGACAAATCTCGACGAACTATGGCGATACACAAAATTTCAGACAGAAAAAATGTTCTGTCTGTGTGTCTGTCTGTCTGGGTCGCGATAGCAGCTACAGTTTTTGAGATAAAGCTTTCAAATTTGGTACACATATTCTAGAGGTCAAGGAAGAGATTGAGTTCATTGATGAGCAAAATAGGTCCCAATTTTTGAAACGTCAAAAAATGTGACTTTTTTTGAAACGTCAAAGTGACTTTTTTGAAACGTCAGTGACTTTTTGAAACGTCAAAATGTGACTTTTTTTGATACGTCAAATATTACTTTTATTATAAACTCCACCACACGTCGAGTTTTACTATGGAGAGGAAGTTCTGATCCCCAAGTAATTGGCAGCGGTTTCTTTGTATAATTTTTTTATTATTATAAGTATTTTAATAAGGTGCTTAATCAAAATATAGGTAACTTCAGTAATAATTATGCAGATAGGCAAATAAAAACATAGGATACCTAGGTTATGTTTATATCTGCACCATAAGACGATGTACACACGATTAAATAGGCACATACGTATAAGGTGTCCCAAATAAGAAAATTATGATAATGGTTTCTAATTAAAATTTATTTGTGTTTTAAAAGCAAGTGCCATTAATATATTTATGAAAAAATTAATAAGGCGAAAGAAGGTTATATTTAATGATGATCAAATTAAAAAAGGATAAGTTGGTGGTAGTGAAGTTTTTATTTTGATTTTCAATGATGTTTAAGAGTACGAAATTTTACTCATGGTGCCTATTGTTTTCTGTAAGATTCGGCCTTCGGCGTATTGTTTGCAATAGAGTCAGTTATTTTCGTATCGCTTTCATCTTTAACGCGTAATAAATGTTAAAATCGCTTGTAAAGAGACATTCCAAAACAATATAGCTGTAATTACGTGTATCACAATCTAACCACCGTCAGAGTGACCAATAAAAATGAGGTTACAGGAAAGCGCTGCTATTTTGCAAATATTATTGTAAACAAATGTATAGTTTTTCTCCTACGTCTTCACGTTCAACTTGGTTGGCAAAGTCTATATATGTATAGACTTTGGTATAGGTATTATTTCTCCATACATTAAACTTTTTTTTCGAAAGAATAAACAAAGCATTTTGGAACGAAAATTATTAATATATTCCGTTCGATTAATTTAAGTTAGGTAGTAAAATATTATAATATGAAATAAAAATTAGTTAGTAAAATATAAAAAATGTCAGATTTTATTCAGACACTGAAAACCTCCTGAGGCCTATTTATAACCTCGGACCACATAAATTTTCCGGGGAAGAACATAATAGAGCATCTGCGGCGCAAGACCTTTGGGTGTGGCAAAACTAAGAGGAAGCCATAACCTCAAATGCTATTTAGTCACATAATAGTTTGGTGATTGGTTGTAATATTTTATTGTGAAAATATTCCTGCTTGCTGTCAGAAAATTTGGTGTTGATCAGGTGTATTGATTATTATCACACGCCAATGATTATATTATTTGTGATTATCAAGGACTGATGGAATTATATAAAAACTGACAATGTTATTTTCACAACACACTACAGTACAAGAACTTGGTATTTTATTAAAAATATAAGGATATAAAAGTTCTTATTAAATAAATGCAATGGTATTTTTATATTAATTATAAGGAAGTAAAGTGAGGTTATGATTAGTTATTTGTTTATACTCCAAGCAATTACCTTGGAAACGCGACTTCATGTGCAGATGCTCTATTTCATACGTATGATATTAGGTTCAAGTTCATCACAATTCCATCAGACCTAAATGACACCCGATTGAACCAGCGCAATATATGTTGATTCTCTTTATGTCCACAAGATGATGGGGGATGATCAATTAAATAAAACAAAAGCAGCGATCAATGACAAAAGAAATATTATTTAATTCATTTTCAAAAATCCTTCAAAATTACGTGAATATCTTTTTGTCCCTTGTGGATCTCAAAAATCCCTCGAATCGGTATATGTCCCTCAAGGTGGCAACACTGTTTGAATGTATTTCGTACATTGGAGTTGTCCGATTTGGAAAACGAATTCGAAAACCGATTACGGAAAACAAACATTTGCGGCCAGCCTTAAACTCGATGTCTAGGAATAAGTTTTGATGGTCATATATTTTCAGCATTGTTTTAAATTGGCAACAAAAAGAGGTTCGTGTAAAATTCATGTAATAACGGAACATTGAAAATAAAATGCAGCGATTATATATTTTCGTGGCACGCTTAAATGAATAATTACATGTTTTTGCATCAATTCATTATTTCGTGAGTGTTATAAAATTCTCAAGGCGTTATGTTTTTACACGATAAACAAAAATTTGTTTACTCTCGTAGAGGTTAAATGCATTAAAGTTTTTAACACTATCTTTTTACATTAATTATTATAATTATTATCGCACTTCATTGGATGATGCAAATGAAAACAATCGATTATGTTTAATTATGAAAAACAATTAACAACTTACACTAAAGTAGTTTTTAACACATATTTTTATTTATTATTATTATTAATGGATGGCTCGATTGCTATAAACAACAACACTTGATAAAAACTAATTAATATAAATAATTAACGCAATTGTTGAGTAGCAAAGTAATTATTTTTAATTTCATATTTTTTCTTCTTGGATATACATAGTTGAAGTTTATTCACTTAACAATTGATTAAATACAAAAAATAATAATTAATAAAGCAATATTTACACACGTGTATCTGCGTGTTTTAATGGCACTCTGTCTAGTTTAATACCAATTAGATAGTCATTGCAGTTGGACACGTATATTTCGTTATACAGGGTGGGGGCAATAGTGCGTCGGACTTCGATATCTCGAGTTCTACAATAGCTAGAAATTAAAAAAAAAAACGAGTAAACTAGATAAAAAAGTCTATAACCGGAAATTATTTTCGAATATACAGGGCGAGCCAAGACGAACGCCTTTTTTTTTTTAAATGGAATGCTATGTATATCAGTACATTTGTTTAAGCCTCTTAGACTTTATTCCTATATTATTATTGACTATCTCCCAACCACTTGGATGCAAGGAATTTTTTTAAAATAGTGCCATCTGCAGATGCATATTGAAAAAATCACCAAAGTCACAATTATGGGATTTAAGAAATACTTATGTGAATACTAGTTACAAGACATCTAGTTAATGTAATAAATGTATAGGGTGGCCAAAAATTATTTTTCAATTAAGAACATTTTAAATTGAATTTTCTCAATTTTTTCAAATGGAATGAATATATTTTTCGACGATGTTATGTAGGAATGAAAAACGCAAATTTTGTTTAAGTACTTGTCTATGACTCATTGCAACCATTTTCGTTTTATTGAGCAATAAGTACAAAATTCAAAAAATAAAGGTTTCTTCAAATAATTCATTAGAAAAATTATAAGTGCTTCACATGTTGCCCATTTTGATTGACACACGTCTCTATGCGCTTTTGAAATGAGGCCATTTAGTGAGACCATTTCTTCCAATACATTGAAGTGGGTAAATAGTATTTAACTGGTCCCTTACTGTAATAGTTTTTTTTGTAAATTTTCTTGCTGTTATCGTTATTCGACAATCAATAAAGCCTTAGTTTAGTATAAATTGTCTTGCACATATGAACATTTATCGCACTTATCGGTTATCAGTTAACATTTGTATTAAATTTAAAATATTTCGAGTTTTACAAAATGAATTTTAATAAAGCGGAACTTGTAGACATGACTTTGTTTTGGATGAGTCAGACAGAAATTGTTTACTTGCCAATAGAATTTATAAGCAATGGTATCCTGAAAGAAGGATTCCTGATGTTAGCAGCTTCCAAAACCTTCTCGATAGATTTGTGGAAACTGGAATTGTCGAATATAAAAAAACTGAAAGAATAAAACGTGTTGTGAACAAAGAAAATTCTGTGGTGCTGGCAACAGTTGAGAATTCCCATATTAGTAAGAGAGATGTGAGCTCATTAGTAGGAATAAGTATTCGAATCTTAAAAACAAATAAGTTTCATGCATATCATATTCAAATGCACCAGGAACTATCTGATGACGATTTTCAAAGGTGTTCACAGTTTTGTAATTGGGCCAGAGATAAAATATTACTAAAATAAAACATTACTGAAGAAGGTAACATCTTGCACATTCTTCAGTAATGTCTTATTCACTGATGAGGCAACTTTTCATAAAAATGGATTTTTTAATAGGCACAATTTTCATTACTATGCTTTTGGAAACTCCTCACCCTTTTTAGGCAAGTTGATAACAAGCACAGATGGTCTATATACGTTTGGGGAGGAATTAGAGAACATGTAATAGGGCCACATTTCTTTAATGGTACATTGACGGAGTTATTTATCTTCATTTTCTGGAAAACTATCGTCCACAATTATTGGTGATTCTTCCTGAAAGGATTTGAAATAGAATGTGGTTTCAGCAAGATGGTACTCCACCACATTATTTAAATGCAGTTAGAGACCAATTAAATAATACCATCCCACTTCAATGGATTGGAAGCAATGGACCCACTAAATGGCCTGCTAGATACCCAGATTTTACAGAAATGATTTTTTTTATGGGCATACGTGAAGGAAATGATTTATAAAGGCACACCAACAACAGTACAAAATATGAAGGAAAGGATAATAACTGCTTTTAGATCTATCACACCGGCAATTTTAGGAACAGTAGAAACCACATTTCAAAAGTGCATAGAGATGTGTGTCAATCAAATGGCCAACATGTGGAGCACTTATTATAATTTTTTCTAATGGATTATTTATTTATAATAAAACGGAAATGGTTGCAATTAGCCATACGGAAGTACTTACAAAAAGGGTGTTCCATTTGAAAAAATTGAGAAAATACAATTTAAAAAGCACTTAATTGAAAAATAATCAAAGTATATCTATAACAGAACAGAATAATTTGTTGATATTGATTAATGAATTTGTTCAATCATCATTTTAATAAAATATAAATATTTGATTTACTTTAAGAACTTTTCTTATTACACAACTAATTTGATCCGGTTCGAAAGACCAAATTATATTTGTACACTATGATCGTCCGTAAGGGTGCTCAATAGAACCATAAATAATGTTTTTAATTTTCTTTAAAGTGCTAATCCCATCGTCAATATTACTACGCTCATCTACATTCAAAGTAATATTCTGTAGTCATTCATAATTTACAAAAAAAAAAACTGTTTTATAATAAATGAGAGAGTTGTGTACTTTGAATCAATTTATTGATCCAGCAGTTCATACGGTCGATAGACATACACACTCCTGCTTTATGTGGTCCTGCAACTAATTTACTATAAACAGAAAAGCCCTTTAAATTAAATACTTCTTCTTCCTCAATTCACATATTTTTCATTTCGTTTCTTTTTAATGAAGGAATGACAAATAAAGATGCATCTGTTTCAAATTTTTAACAAATACAGTATATGGAAAAATATAGTACTGACTTAATTTTTTAAAATAATGCTCCACCAGAAAAATTTTTCCTCTGTACTTAAAATGTTTAACACTTAAGTTTACTAGTTAATTGTTTAAGGTTTACTCGAAAGGTATACAGCGACTGGTATACGGTGGGCATAAGAACGAATTTAATTTCAGTACTGTTTATTTGGGCCATACTGTATATTTATCCAACATTTGCAAATTCCATGAAACATTATTTTTAAACATATTTCAAATTTTATGTTCTGTGGGAAAAAAAGATTAACATGAAAATTTATGTATTTATGAAATTATTGCAATAAATATAATTTTAGGTCTTTTATGACGGAATTAATAATAGTATAAACACATACTAAGTGTATTTACTTGTTTTTAAAATTAATCTGTTGAATATTTATGACAAAAGATAATAAATATTAACTTTTGTTTTCGTCTACCTTTTAGTTTAGACCATTAAAAAATACTCACCGATATATGCTGGTTCATTATTTTCGACAGGTGCTAACAATCTTAAGCATTTTTTTGTTCTGATACTTAGTTAATTCTTCAGGCCTTGAACACTTTGCTATATTAAAGTTCTTTTTAATTTTTTATTATAAAGCTTGAATTGGATATATGTGTTGGTTTCTGTTTCACAAATACATCGTCTTTGGTCAGTGCATTTTCTAGCAGTCCACCTAGAAGAAAAAAAATACATTACAAACGGCTTGCAGTGTATATTCCCAACCAGCTATTTGTGCAAAAATTCATCTCCATGAATGGTAACCTTGCCCCTCTGTAATGTACCTGAAAATTTTCATCGACTTGCAAGTTGTCCCAGGGGATTAAAATAATTATTTAAACATTTTAAAAAATTTTAACTTCCCCAACCAGCTATCCATATTTATTTTCATGGAGGGTAAACTAACTCGTCAGTAATGTAC